>OX456526.1:131623413-131793413 GCA_949748255.1 Eustalomyia histrio | reverse complement strand
GGATCTCACTTTTACTAGTTCTAATATTTATTTTGCCATCTCTTACTGGCATCTTTTCAGTCGATGTTGGTTTGTTGCCGGGTTTGCCATAATCCTTGTTCACCAACTGGCCGAAATTACGTTATCTTTTTAACAGGCTCAACCAGAGCCCAAGTGAAATTCATTATGAGGCATTTGGAATCCAATCTAACGTCTGCTTATGTTGCGTGCTGTCATAACAGCACCACAAAGACGCGAATACAGGTTAAGAGTTGGAAGGATGGTCTAGTGGCACAAAAGGGAAAGGAAAAGTTAATAGACTCAAGGAAACAGGTGATTGGGACGCCTATAAGGCGGTACTTACCAAATACAACAACCACTGTGAGAAAATCTGCCATCACCCAGATACTGTGCGACTTCATAAGGCCCTCACATAGGATCATAAAAATGGTGTCAGTACTCTGAAGAAACCAGACGGCTCTTATATTGAATCTGCATATAGATGAGAACTGCGAACTTTTGCTTAGCACACACTTTCCAGGTTGCGTAACCTTAGTCTTGCGATTTAAAGAATCAACAGAGAAGTCTACCAAAACCGCTGACCATCAGATGTCACGATCATAGAGAGGAACTAGAGGCAAATAACTTTGGCAATTGTGCTTTTATATATGAAATGCATCCTGTGACTTTGACAACACTTCCTTTGGCGCGATTATGTCATCCATATTACACTCAGAAAAAAAAGTTAGTAGAAAAATATGTAAACGGTTTTCAATCCCACTTTACTATTTTTGTACTGATTTTTAGTAAAAAAATTATTATTTAGCAAATCTGTTTGCCATTTACATTTTACAAATTACAGAATTTTTACAGAATATCTACAAATTTTTGTTGCTAATTTCAGAAATCATTTTACAAATTTTTGAAAACCGATTTGCTAAAATTAGCAAAAAAAATTACTAAATTTAAAAAAGTCGATATTGAAGAAAATGTTATTTCTAATAATTTAAACTTATACATACAAAATTAAATTGCCCTAAAATGTTACATAGGATTAAAAAAGGGATCGGAATTGAAGATACCGACTCATGTCTAAAAAGAGGACATCCACTTAAAATAGCACTAAAAAGGGGTTTTTAGAATCAGCCTTAAAAAAATTAAATTTGACTAAATTATTTTTCAAAACAGAAATAACCAAATTAAAACAAAATGATAAATTCGTTTATGTTTTAACAATTTTTAAGATTTTTAAGCCTTTGATTTTTTTTTTAATTTTGTATAAAACATCTTTTAAAAAATATAATCAAAATTTTTGATGCTCAATAAAAAAAATAAATCTAAAACTTTGTACTAATATTAATAATATTTAGTAAATTTTTTTGCTGAATTTAGCAAACAGATTTTAAATTCCACTTTACAAAAAGTGTACTAAAATTTAGTAGCGGCTACTAATTTTTCTACTAATTTCATTGTACTACACTTCAGCAGACATGTGTTGCTAAGATTAGCAAAATTAGCTCAAATTAGCAGAATATCCCGTAATAACAGCAAAATTTTCAGTTGCCATTACAGACTTTTTTTGGTGAGTGTAAGAAGTAATTCCAATTATTTTTAACTGGACTTTGGAAATGCTCTGGTCTGGGGTGATCACGTTCAGCATAGGGTAAATGATCTCTAAGCTTACTCATACATAGTGTCGGAAAAAGGAGTTGTCTTATAATTTCTAAAAGGCGATTGTGATACCATTTACTAGGAGCAGAATGGTAAACATGTCATTGTCTCTTGTTGGGAACTACAATATACTTCTCGAGCAGTATGAAGTACATGGGGGTAGCTCTTGACAAATTCCTGGCCTGGAATAAGCAAATTGACACCTTGTCCAAATATGCCGGTCAGAAGCTTTTTGGAAGGACTTGGGGTCTACGGTCTTCTGATCGTTTAATACTCTTGCAAAACCTAAAATCAAGGACGGTATTAAACTCAAGAGGTACAAAAAGCCAATATTTTTTTTTAGCCATGATGCCAACACCATGAAAATTTCATGGTGAATTTCATGATGAAAATTTCATGGTGTTGGCATCATGGCAGCATGGAATCATGACAGCTTGGCTAAAAGAAAAAAAATTGGCATTTTTTACGTCCTGAGTTTAATACCGTCCTTGCTATAATCACCTATGCTGCCATTGCTTGGTGGACAAAGGTTTAGCAGTCAATGGTAAAGATTACTATGAAGAAAATTTATCTATTGCGTGTATTGGCATTACGGAAGACGGCAGAAGGTGCCATATGAATGGAATTAGAGCCATTATGGACATTCCACCATTGCATATTCCTCCATGGGCTTCCATGGGCTCCCTTCGAGTACGGTAATTTGCTAGCATGAAGACTAACTCACATGAATTTCGCTTATATATTTATAGACGGCCAAGTTTAGGATGGTACCGGAGCATATGGACCCATCGATTCTGTTAGCCTGAGCAGGGAGCTCACAGGTGGTTAGAAACAGGCGAATATAGTCACGAGGATGGAGGTCTATGGATTATCTTTCAGACGGAAAAGCACAATAAAATCTCACATCTTCATTCTTTCTGACAGTCATGCTGAACTTAGAGCTTTAATAATGTCAGATGAAGTCTAATTTTGTCATTCTAAAACATCATCTTCTTAAACACAAGAAATAAAAAATACAATTTTAAATCTTGTTAAATCATCCCTATTTAACTACTATCCTCCAAAAAAAAAAATAACTGCGATTAAAACAAAAACTTAACCGGAAATGTTCTAAATATTTTCCAGCTTCTCAAAAACATGAATTGCTTATTTCCAATTCAAACAGAAAATAAACAGGAATTAAAAACAAAAAACAAACAACATAAAATAGAGGGCGCCTAGACCATTTATTATAAAATAATTACAAAATAAAAATCTTAAAACTAACAACCAACTTCCTTTCTATAGATTTTTCCTGTATACAGTCACAGTGAAAGCTTAAATATTTAATAAAAATCAACGATATGAAAAGGTCAACATTATAAATGTTGCACGTATGTACACGATTACGTTGTAGAAAGATGTTTATCCTAAAAAAAACAAAAATAATGTTGGAAAAATTTTGAAATGTAATGAAGCCTTAAAGGTTTCATTTCACAAAAAAAATACACTCTACTTATACATTTTATCAATAAATACTTTACAACTAGTTAGTGTTGCATAGTTTTCATGGTTTTTACGTGGTTTCTTTTCCAGTTCACCTTAAGGCTCTTGTTGTGTGATACCAGAAATGAAATAAAAAGGAAAGAATACCAAAAAAAAAGAGCCAAAGCTAACGATATTTATTTACACAAAACTTTTATAAAAATATTATATATATAAAAAAAATGTATGTAAACATTGTTTCTCTAAGAACTTTATAAGATTTTCACGAGTTGATAAGATTTTAATTTTGCTTGTTTGTATACATAGTCAAGCAACCAATAAAACAAGCAATTCAGCCAAGTCATCCAGAGGCAGAGTCAGAGTCAGGCCACAAATAAAACAAATGTTTATTTTTAAATGTATTTAACCTTTAAAAGGTTACATTAACCCTGGCGGGTACGTTTAAAGAATTAAAATCATGGGAATAACTGAATACTAAAAATCGTAAACTTTTCGAAAAAAATGATGTACCTTTTAACCTGCAAAACAGAGGAAGAACGTTTTATAAGCATGTCTTAGAATAGTTTCCATTTTCATTGGGAAGTATGGACATTAACCAACAAATTAATTTATGGACAGGCAACACTATGGAATCCAGGCCAATGAAGTAGCTTGCGGTGAGTGATGCAGCGAGAAAGATGGAGACTAGATTTCTTCTCTTCTTTGTATTCTTTGTATCACTTGAGGGATTTAGAACCAAGGAGTTTGGATACGTTAATGTCGTTAACGATCTCGTGGAATCAGTGCTTGTGTGTCTGTTAATAACAGATTCTGGAGGAGTTTGATCTTTGAAGAATCTTGTTGATGGTACCACTAGTCAGCTTTCAATACACTTTGACTTTCCTGGATAAGGTACAGCGAAAATTACCTAATGTGTATTTCACACCTAAAAGACTAATTTTAGAAGAGGATAAGTCCTACAGCCGCATTTTAATCTCTAAATGTACATGACAATCATTAGACCGATATTGGCATTGTAGAGGACTGTTCACATATCGTTCATCTTTAGAAAAATTTTCTGTTCCAAAGAATCGGTGACAGAAAAACTTTCTTTTATTCATAACCGATTCTACTGACGGTCAAACGCCATGATTTTTTTAAATTCTTTATTTAAAGTAGAGCCGGTTGCCCTATAACCGGTTCTAGAACTGGATCTTCGTCAATAATAAATTACATTTAAGTTCTGTGGAACGGTTTCTGAAACTAGTTGCATGGAATCCGATCTATTAAAAACAGTTGTGCACTTGGTTTGTTTGGAAACCGATTGCCAAACATTTTCCAAATCCCGCTGTGGTGCAACGTTAAGGTTATTTGAATATGACATGAGAATGAAGAAACTGATACCCAGTATCCCGCCGAATTGTATATATGTCAAGAAAATAGCTGTCAAGGTAACTCTTAGACTAAAGAAGATTCAGTAGCTAAAAACTTGTAATGCTTTTAGGGGTGAAGTTGGTGCTACACTACTCGATCGCAAGGTAAGACTGGACTATATTGTTAAAATGGTCCGAAGTTGGAGATGGGAGCAGTGGCATGAGTCTATTCAGGGAAACTGAACATTCAGGTTTATATTCGCCTTTCAAACTAATGTAGCGTGTTCCAGGAAAAAGTTTGTGAAATCAAAAAAAAAAAAACCCCTTAAGTATAGTAATGGAAAGGGATATGGATCCACAAGCATTTTCCATCCATAAGCATTTTATCATATTGAAAGCCTTCGAAGCCGATACGATAAAACCAAAATGTGTAAATGACTGTATTAAATCATCTGCACAAATGTATCGCAACACAGACAGAGCAATTGGAAACGAGTCGGCTGATCTAAAATCTCAGAAAATAGATAATTTGATGTGATAATTTTGACTGTATGGTCATAACTTAAACGAGGGCGAATCAATAAGTCCACTTAGTCTAATTTTAGTATCATTTTTAAAAAAATAGGATTTTTCGAGGTGCATAAAATAGACATTTGATCGATCAATAATTTTTTCGTTGGAGGTAAATCTCTTTCCACCGAGCCATTTCTTTAGGTTTTGAAATAGGAAATACTCACTGGGGGCTAAATCCAGAGAATATGGCGGATAAGTTCCCCAATTCGTAGCCTAATTCATGGAATTTTGGCATTCAGAATACACAATTATGCACCCGTGCATTATGGTCAATTGAAAGCAAATGCGGCACCCGTCTTGCAGACAGCTTTCTTAAATTCAACTGATCATTTAAAATCGAAACCACACTGTCATATGAAATGCCTATGGCATCAACAAACTCACGCACTTTTACTCTTCCATTGGCCAACACCATATCGTGGATTTTTCGACATTTTCGGGTGTATTAAACTCAATTGGCCGTCCAGAACGTTTAGCTTCATTTGCACTTGTGCGACCACAACAAAAGTCAGTAAACCACTTTTTTACTATTGAAATCGATGGTGCAGAGTCCCCATAGTATTTATCAAGCTTTACCTTGGTTTGATTGACGAGTTTTTTTTCGCAAAAAATAATGTTTAATGAGCACTCGAAGTTCTTTTATTACAATTTTTAAAAAAATCCACGAGGTTGTATGTTTTGAACAGCTGTCTAACGCAAAGTATATGACGGAACTTGCTCAAAATTTGACAGTAGTATACTAACAGGTTGTACTTGATGGGAGTAGTGTTGTATTTCATATAACTACGAGGGAAGTTCGAAAAGTCACGAACTTATTGATCCGCCCTCGTATTTAAATAATAAGGTGTACAAATAGGGTCTACTGCTTATTATTTCGGTGTCAAAACTCATTATATTTTTATTGCAAGGTCACTTTTATTAAATGCAAAAATATATAAAAAAATAAGTAGTTGAAAGAATAAATAGTTGATCGAGTGCCAATAATCTGTGGTTAAAGGTTTTTCAATAACAATAAGGCTTACAAATGTACTTTTAAGTAATTAAAAAATAAGTACTTGCTAATATAATACTATTGTTGTAACTAAACAAGTAAGCGCAGTAGTTTTTTTTTAAAACAACATTCACGAAATTCTTCTTGTTTGTTTTGACAGGGGACAGGGGCGAAATGAAAAGGTGGTGAAAAATGACTGCTAATTGTTGCATTGAAACTAAGCATAGCATTTATCACGTTAAACATTTTTCTTACAACTTTTCATTATAACGATATAGTATATATTCTTGTATTCTTTAAACAAATTTGGTAATTATTTTAGATATGAATGTAGTTATGATAGTGGTTTCCGTTGTAAAGGTTTTTAACCTTCTAAGGGAAAAGGTCGCCAAAAAGTGTTCTCTATATTTGATGCAGTTTTCTTTTTATTTTCTAAATATAAAATTTCATTTATCATTAAATATATATAATTATATTGAGCTTTACCTTTTTTGTTCAAAAAAAAAAAAAAAAAAAAAAACAAAAGCACAGGTTGTTTTTTATGTTTCAGATCGATGTTTTTTGACCACTATTTGTGTTTGGTTGACATTTGACGTTTTGTATTTGACAGTTGTGGAGAGCAGTCGTTAACAATTTATTATGGAGCATTTAACGTAGCAACAACGTGTTGAAGCTATTAAAATATAAAAAAATATAAAAATTCCTATTTTGGTGAAAATCATTATTAGCTACGAAGCACATTTTGACTTGGCTGGGTTTATTAATAAACAGAATAGCCGCTACTGGGGAACTGAAAATTATCAATTGATACACCCACGGTCTTTACACCCTCGCATTTCGCGAGAACTTTTTCCTGTCCGCATTATGTCATAAAGAGGAGATTTCGATTTGCCCCCTCGATATCCTGATTTGACTGCCCCCGACTACTTTCTTTGGGTGGTACTTGGAGGGAAAGATCTACGGCAATAATTCCGATGTTAAAGAACAAAACCATTAAAGAAATTGGAGCAATAACACTCGTAATATGAAAAAATGTTATTCAAAATATGGTTAAAAAAGCAAAACACATTTGCGCAGCGGCCAGAGGCGGAAATTTAGCCGATATCATATATCATACATAATTGTTATAAAACAAACTTTTATGCAATAAAATATTCTTAAAAAGTATTAAACCGTTTAAGATTTATTCAAAAATAAAAAAAACATCGGCCTGGAACGTAAAAGACACCAAAATCACTGAACTACTACTGTACATACGTATGAGTAATTTTTTAGTTAATAAAAATATCACTCATACGTCTACGTCTACGAAAATCGTCTTTTTTCTGCATTCAAAGTTAAATAGCGGATAAGGCAAACTCCGAGGTACCAAACAAATTAGTTCGTGTAGATAGAGTTAACAAAACCGGTTTTAAAATTATTTGACAAATCGGTTTTTCGGTTTTTTTGTTAAAAAAGTTCGGTTTTTGAATTACTTAAGAAACCGGCTTTTTTGTGTCAAATAATTCAACATGTTCAAATAAATTTAAGTATGGAAATATTATAAATATTTGAGGCTGGTGGTTCAGAATAAGGCTGATAATGACCACCTGTTGGCTGGGGTGGAACGTGTGGCATCTTGCTTTTGCGCTGTTCCTCACAATTTTTTTCCAGCTTCTCTTACATTTATTGAAAATGTTAATAAATTTATTTCATAATAAAATTTAATTATGTTTTAAGCGTAAAAAATTCTATATATATGAATGAAACTAATTTTTTTAATGATTAAAACAAAGTGTTTTTTTCCTCTTTCTATAAGCTTAAGCAAAAAACCTATTAAATTTTATTAAAATCGGTGTATAAATTAAAATCACGTTGAAAGGGTGATCATTGTGTTACATTCTCTACTAAACCAATTAAATAAAAGAAGCTTTAATATTACAAAAAAAATGTACGAAAATAACATTTTTCATATTCAAAACAACAATAACTGAAACTTTATTTGGGTAAATCAGAGAAAAAATTTAGTAACGATAAGGTCAAAGTTTGTGATGAAATATATTGAATGCCTTAGCCATAGCAGCCAGAACTCCGTTAGACTGACAAAGGTCTCCATGGAGTAAATATGTATGAGGGACTGTATTGTAGCCTTTGAACAAATCCATCGGCAAATGGCCAGACTGATATGAGTCATTGGATATTTTTGTCTTAAGAACAAGTTGGATGATCTGAATCTCAGGAATATATATTAAAGTTAGCACACAAAGCTGCTGCACCAGATTAAATTCCCCAAATTTTCACCCATCACTGCCTTTTAAATAAATCAAAGAAAAATTCTAAATATATGAAAAATTTGTTACAATAAATTTAAGGTGTCCACGGAGAAATATTAAATTCAATAAAAATCATTAAATGCATTAAATATCATTAAACTTATGCAAACTTTTCACTTTTCTCTAAGTTTACGAAATTAAATTTCTCAACTCTTTTCCATTAAATCGTAAGAATGAAGGAATATATTATGTGTGTCAAACATTTGTCCAGCTACTGTATGAGATTAAATTCCTCATATTTTCCCCATCGCCACACTGGGAGTAAATAAAAAAATTATACTAGGTAAATAACATATATAATTAATTTGATGCAGAGAAATATATTGAATTCCTTTTTCAAAGCCATCAGAACTCAGTTAGACTGAAATATTTTCCGGGACATAATGAGTTGAACTTTTTCATTTTTCCTTAACTTTACGAAATTACAATGCTCAACCCTTTCCCCTCGTCTGCTTTGTAGTTTGCGTTGGAGTGTTATACAGAACATTGCGGGTTCAATCCCCAGATACGGCAACATCAATTTATAAAAATAATATGTATGAATTTAATATACCTCATACATATCGCAATGTCCTTCTTCGGTGTTCCCATAGCACTTAAACCCACCTTCAACCCAGCTTCATCAATTTCGCTAACTCTCCATCAGATGGTGGGCAAACACTGTTCTAAGATTTATCATTTCGCGCAATTACAATGTTGCCATATTTGAAGCCCTCAATCTTTCACCACCTTTAATCTCTCCTCTATCAACACAATAATTACTAGAAAGAATTTCCTAAGTGGTGAGAGAAGGTTTCCAGATATACGAGGCCGGTTCAATAAATCCGTGACTTTTCGAATTTCCCTCGTAGTTATATGAACTGCAATACTGCACCCATCAAGTATCACCTGTTAATAGACTACTGTCGAATTTTGAGCAAGGTCATACAACCTCGTGGATTTTTTTTAAAAATGTAAAAAAGTGAATTTCGAGTGCTCATTAAACATTATTTTTTTGCAAAAAAAAAACCGTCGATCTAACCAAGGAAAAGCTTGATAAATACTATGGGGACTCTGCATACTATGGGTTTACTGACTTTCGTTGTGGTCGCACAAATACAAATGACGCTGAACGTTCTGGACGGCCAATTGAGATCAATAAACTCTAAAATGCCGAAAAATCGATCGAAGAGTAAAAGTTCGTGAGATTGTTGACGCCATAGGCATTTCATATGACAGTGTGGTTTCAATTTTAAATGATCAGTGGGATTAAAGAAAGCCACGTTTGCTCTCAATTGACCACAAACGTATTCGTATAAAGTGTGTAGTCTCAATGGCAAAATTCCATGAATTGGGCTACGAATTGATGCCTTATCCGCCATATTCTCCAGATTTAGCCCCCAGTCACTACTTTTTATTTCCAAACCTAAAGAAATGGCTCGGTGGAAAGAGATTTAGCTCCAACGATGAAATTATTGACCAATCAATTGCATATTTTATAGACCTCGAAAAATCCAATTTTTTTAAAGGGATACAAAATTTGGAGAAAATATGGACTAAGTGTATTTGCTAGGCATTTATAGCGGTAATTGCGACCGTAACCTTCAGTGGTATAATTTGTTAAAAGACTAAGCGTTCCTTAGTGGGGTAATATAACTATTTGTTAAACAAAATACCACAAAGTTGAGCACCATGCGAGTGCTGATTCTTTGGAGAGAAAATTGCGTATTCGTGTCTCAACGTGGGCGCCATTTAAGTTTTATAAGTTAATGAAGAAGATTAGGTAAAGAAACTAAAAGGATTTTAAACTTAATTTATATTTTTTACTATCCCCACGTTGGGCGCTACATGGAGTTTTCCCCTGATATCTAGTATAGAAATACTTATGAAGCATATTTCTAACATTTCAGAGCTCAAAATCTTTTGTATGGAGTGTTAAAAAATTAATTCAAAACTGATATATCAAATTAAAGCAACTTCACGTTGTGCTTAAAATATAGATTTTAATCATGTTATATTTTAATACGGTTTCTTAGTTATTCTAAAATCTTACTCATATCCCACTCTTAAGTTTATGTTCCATTGATATAAAAAATATAGAAACTATTATAGAACTGATGATATGAAACCCTCTTTCAAGGAATTCTTCAACAAAATTTTAAGGTTAATTTCTAAATGAAAACAGACTATGCTAAGCAAATAAAGAAGAAAAAATATAACGATGAATGTCTAAAGATTTTTAAAATAAGATTTGGCTGGAATGAACACAAAAAAATACTCGTAACTATATGAACATGATTTTTATACATGATGATGGTTTTTTTTTTGAAAGAAAAGAATATGATGATAATGACGACAATGTTGTTGATGATGATGATGCTTGCTCGTATGTATGTTTATACCACGTTGTTGTTGACGACATGTAGCCAATAACAATATTCAGCACCCACAGTTGATGGAGCAACACAATTTCTAACAATTCTTGAACTACAGCCATGAACAGCAACAACAACAACAACAACATATAATCACACAATATAACAAGATTTTTTTGTTGGCAAATAGATAGACAGACAATATAGACTAAACAAGCAACATACATATCCGGCATAGAGAGTTAAGTTCCTTGGGTTTGGTTCTTTTTTTTTTTTTTTTGCCAGTGTTGTTTAATACAACCCTAAGGCCAAATTTGTTTGTTGCTGTTGCCTGGTTGCCTGCTGCTGCTGCTGACTATATAGTATGTGTAATGTTGCTGTTGTATTTTGTTGTTAAAAGATGATGATGTTGATAGTAAGTGTTGAGAGCATCCAATAGTTGTTGTTGTTGTTAGTAGAGAAAAAATTCAATGTGAAATATATTTTTTTAACAAGCTTATACACGCCGGAACACTCATATCCAACCAATCCAATTCAACAGAATTAAACAACAACATAAACCATACGGTAAGTTGGCATAGGAAATTTAAAATATTTGCCTGAAAATTATTTTGTAATTTTAAAATCATTTATAAATATACGTTTCATTTTCTTAAAGCGGTATAAGTAAGAAAATGTTCAAATATGAATTCCCCAAAGTTGCTACAATAAAATAAAATCAGTGATGAAGAATGTAATCATTGTAATATTATAAATAGTTTAATTTTTTGCTTTGCATAATATCTATATGAATAAGTTGACTAGAATGAATGGCTGTGTTTGATTATATGAATGTTAATGGTTAAAATTTATTCCATTATATATAAATATATCTATGAATTTTATATAAAATGTTAATGTTTTCTATACAATGTGTGGTTTGCAATGGAATGAATATCTTTGTGCAAATGTCTAGGATAGACAATGAAAACAGAAAAAAAAAACTAGAGATTGATTAGGAGACATTAACATACAAAAATAGAATATGATGAAGAATTTTATGTTAAATTTTTAAAACATGTTGCTTGTTATACAATTGTTTTTTCTGCTGCTGCTGCTGTTGTTGATGTTGCATCAAAAATTGTTGACTAGTTGCAGATAGGTTTTCAAAATGTTTAAAACAACTCTTGTCAAAAATTTCAACTCAATGCATTTATTGCCTTTGCTCGTATTGTGTGTAGTAGTCATATGTAAGTTTTCCATAGAAAAGGAAAAAGAAACCAGAAATCTCAGCCACACAAACCTTATTGTCATCATCATAGTCATGATCATTCAAAACATCATTGTCATAGTTAAATCAAATTTTATTTAAATTTTTTGTGTGTGGACGTTTGCATATAATAACAGATATTTACACTACAAGTTTCTTGAAAGTGGATTAAAGTAGACTAAAGTAGAATTTTTTGCAATAACATAAATCATTTTTCTCTTTCGCTGATAAAAAAAAAATAGTGTATCATAATATGCCCTTAGGAGGTATTTTTTTCTATCTTGAAGTAAGTTCCCGGTGCAAATGAACGAGGGCTGATCAATAAGTTCGTGACTATTTGAACTTCCCTCGTAGTTATATGAAATGCAACACTGCTTCCATCAAGTACCACCTGTTAGTAGACTGCTGTAAAATTTTTAGCAAGTTCGGTCATTTACTTTTCGTTTAACAGCTGTTCAAAACACACAACCTTGTGGATTTTTTTAAAAATAGGAAAAAGTGAATTTCGAGTGTTCATTAAACATTATTTTTTGCGAAAAAATAACCGTCAATCAAACCAAAAAAAAGCTTAATAAATACTATGGGGACTCTGCACCATCGATTTCAATGGTAAAAAAGTGTTTTACTAACTTTCGTTGTGGTCGCACAAGTGCAAATGACGCTGAACGTTCTGGACGGCCAATTGAGTTTAATACACCCGAAAATGTCGAAAAATTCGCGGATATGGTGTTGGCCGATCGAAAAGCAAAAGTGCGTGAGTTTGTTGATGTCATAGGGATTTCATATGACAGTGTGGTTTCGATTTTAAATGATCAGTTGAATTTAAGAAAGCTGTATGCAAGATGGGTGCCGCGTTTGCTTTCAATTGACCATAATGCACGGGTGCACACGTGGCTAGTCTCAATGGCAAAATTCAATTAATTGGGCTACGAATTGGTACCTTAGCCGCCATATTCTCCGGATTTAGCCCCCAGTGACTATTTCCTATTTTCAAACCTAAAGAAATGGCTCGGTGGAAAGCGATTTAGCTCCAACGATTAAGTTATTGATCAAACAAATGCTTATTTTATGGACCTCGATAAATCCAATGTTTTTTTGAAGAGAAACAAAAATTGAAGAAACGTTGGACTACGTGTATGGGGCTTAAAGGAGATTATGTTGAAATTTTTTTTTTTTTTTTTTTTTTTTGCAAAAAAAAAACTGTGTTTCATTTAAAAAGTCACGGATTTATTGATCCGTCCTCGTACAGTGCATGCATCTCTTTGTACACTACGTCAGTACTTACAATGTTCAGCAAAGCTCTTAAGCCGATTGGTCGTAGCGCTTTCAAAAGTGATGGAGTACATGTTAAACTATCACAACACTTGTTAATAATCTGAAGACCAACTCATATCTCAATGATCAAAAGAGTACAGTTTTTGTAGAAATTGTTCTACTTAAGACCTTTTGGTGTCTGTTTTGAAATGTGTTGGAGTTAGTTCATTTACCGATATGGTAGAATAAAAGTTATTGCTTTAGATATATAGAAAACATTGGATCATGTGTGGGGCAACACCTTTGTAACAAAGATAATTTATTTTAATATCGGTAATTACTTTACTCATCATTTTATAAATGGTGTCACATTCAGCAAAAAATGTTCAAGTTTAGTATTTTTCCTTTCCTATTTTGTATTTGCTTAACTTCTTCGAGAAATTGCAGTAGATTTAAGTACAGATAAATTGGAGTCAAAGCTCTAGATGTTTCTAGTACGGAGTACAAAGGTGTTACCAGATCTTGACAAAACAAGTGGAAAAGAAAAAACTATGGAACAAATATTTTCCTTTAGGTGCGCAATCTCTTACTTAGGGTTCCAAGGCGCGATTACTGAAAGGCCAGTTAAAATCTAACAGGAATATTACATGGGAAACTAAAACACATGTTAAGTTAAAGTTTCAGCGAAAAAGTTATTCGACCTTCATGATATGGCAAAAATATGGCATACAACCTATATCAGAGAATCTGCATATAATACGCTTTTTTTATTCAGGCAGCGCTTAACAGGGTTACTGCTTACTAGATAACAGATCATCGTGGACATTTTGGTAACGAAGTAGCGGACGAACTGACTAGAATAGTTTCTCCCACACCTTTAGTAGGACCGGAACCGTACTGTGGAGTGAATTAATGCACCATAGCAGCCCTGGTTAAGGAGGGCGAACTACCAATGGCTAAGGACCTTTGGCACCCAATTTTTAAGGGATGAGACAGGCGAAACTATTGATCAACCCCTTTTCCAATGGGAAAATTTCGGACCTTGCTAGGAACGACATTAGGTTACTAACAGGGTTTCTAATCAGACACTTGGGATTGAACTACCATTTGTGGGAGATGAATCTTTTGGAGTCGCCTCTGTGTCGGCTATGTCTTGAAGGAGACGAAACAACCATCCACATTTTGTGTGAGTGTGTTGTATTGCAAAGGGACAGAAGGAAAGTAGAGAATTCTTAGGTCCAAAATATATAAGGAACTCTTCTCCATCATCTATATTAAAATTCAAAGGGAATATAATACAGAATTCGGTTTAGTTTTATGATCCGTGGTACAAAAGATCCTTTTGGGTCGCAGTGTCGGCCGTGGGGCCAGATAATAATAATAATAGGGCAGCGTTTTAAATACCCCAATTCAATTCTCGGCAAACACTGCAGGGACGAAATGAGTTACTAGCGTTAACTTTTAGCCCTGCTTCTTGCAAAAAGCAGGGAAACTTTCTAGGCCTCATCGTTTTTCTCACAAACGGTAGTCACTTCTTTCCAATTTCAAAAAGTTTAACTGTAATGATAAATGGGACTATAAGAATTCCCTTCAGACGGGCCAATTTCCTCTTGACCGGCCTTAAAACCCTCTTCGTTTCCTCACAAAACCTGAGTGACCGTACCAACACTATTCCTCTTACAGTTCCGTTCTCGTCTTTCGAAAAGATTCCGGTTCATAAAGGTTAACACAGATTAGGGTGGAATCATCCCTAGCAAGTTCATCAGCTCTTTTATTCCTATTTACTCAACAGTGTCCTCATATACTCATATCAACCTTAGAATTCCCTGACAGAATAAACGTTAATCTTCTTCATTTTACAGATAGAGCCCTAACTCCAGACAGTGAAGACGACTGCATCTCCAGGATAATAAGTTTCATTCAAAAACAGAACGCACTCCGTAATAAGCACAAATTTTACCTGAAAATTGGTTTTATGGTCGAAAATACATTCCTATAAGCAGGTCCCTGCAAAAAAAAAAAAAAAAAACAAACCGATTCCCCTACTCAATTTGGAGCTATCCATTCGAAATTATTTTCATTGGTTTTATCCAAGTATTTTTCATTCCTGCGTAATGAATGAAGAGTATTTTTTCCATTGTATTTGTAGATGTTAGTCTAACCGCGCCACTAATGCTTAACCCTTCGGAGTTTTCCTACATTACATTTCCTCAGTATCGGAGGTCACCATAATCTGTCGGAGGCGGCATAATCAGTCTGACCACACTTCTGTAAAGTCAGTTGGTCATTCCTGGATTTAGGGCCTTCAGGTCTCCTACGCGTTTTTTTGTATGTATCAACACTCAGGGGTTGCCCCCTATGAATGCAGTACATTGTGTTGATGTTAGGAAAATAGTTTATGAGGAGGAGGAAAGAGGGAGTAGTGTTTTTGGATATTAGACTTGAATTTCCCTATATTATAGTTGTCAGGAAAGACTTCTGCGTTGCCCACAAACGGTTAGTTTACGTAATCTTTCATTCGATATCGACGCCCCAGTGAAGTTTTCTATCCTAAACAACTCCTAGATACCTAACACTATCCTTAATGCCCATGTTCAAGTTCTTTAAAGTATTAAATAGAACGAAAAATGAGAACAGGATTTTCTCGGTCATTTTCGGGTTGACATTTATTATCGCCACATTATCTGTCCTTAAGAGACCGCGTAAGGTAGTAAACCATAAAATATTTGATCAAATACCTCCTTGTGGAGTGCCACGACTTACATTAACCTTGACCTTCGTTCCATCGAACTCGAAGTATATCAAACGCAGTAAAAGACCTGGTTGCTATGGAGAATTTTAAAAACAAAAGTAGTATTTTCGAGTGGATTTAAGTTTAATTTAAGCTTAATTTGCCAACCAGTAAATGTTAAACGGAACTCCAAATTTAAACCGAAAGTATTTATACAAAATGAAGCCATTAAAAATATTCGTATAGTTGAAAGATTTTCAAGCGGGATTACATTTTTAAAATCGCAGATCAAGTAGTTCTATATAAATCAACAGCCTTTCTTGTTATTCAGTCACTCTAAAGATGTAATTGGGTCATCCTTAATCAACTCGCTTGCAATCTATGGAGAAGCCCACCTTTCAATAAATGAAGAAACTATAAAAAATTATAAAAGCTTATAAAAACCTTATTCAAATCTCTCAAAGTATTGATAAACTCTCTATTCACACTAATTTGAATTTGAATAGATTTTCATATGACCCTTTTGTGATTTCCTTTACGTCTTCTTATAAAATTTTGTGCAAAAATAAGATAACAAAACTAAAGAAATTGTACGACAAAGAAACCAAACAACAAAAAGAAAAAAAAAATCCATTAAATCTTATTTTTGTTGCACAAAAATTTTATATACAATGCATTATGCATAAAGTTGCAAGAAATGGCAGTCGGGCAGACCAGTCAGCAATTGAGTCGAGTCAGAGTAAAATCATACCATTCTATAGCATAAAACCATAGTAAATGCTATGCAGTTGTTTCTTACTTTGTGTGATAAAATATTGCATTTCTAATAAAAATTTTAACATAAACCAAAACCAAAAAGTTGTGTTACATATAAAATTAAATCTAAAATGAAAACTTAAAATTTGCATAACAAATTTTAACTTCAAGACCATATCAAATTAAAAATATTCAAAATGGGGTTTCTCATTATTTATGTATAAAACTAATTTTAATTATTGTATGTCTTTTTCTTGCAAAACAAACTTACTCTACATTTTATGTATTTCTTTTTCACATTCAGATTGCCTTAAAGTGTTGAAAATTAAATATTTGTCTTACCTAAAATGAAAAAAAAGGAGAAATATTATGAATTAGTTTTGAAATTTTTTTCCAATGAAATATTAAATACAAAAATTCTACGAATTTATAATTAAACAACGAAAAATGTTGTAATTAATTGACATGCATTTTTTTATTCAAGTGTTTCATTACACTTGTTTACAGCTGCAATGTCAAATCATAAATATAATTACACTTTAAGAAATATGTTTTTAAAGACGGAACTTTTTTTTAAAGTAATGTTTGAGTTAACCAAAAAGAGTCTATTGGGGAGCTCTTTGAGATTTCTAACTATTTAGGGAACTTTAACTCTTTCAATAAATTTAAGATCATATATGATCATATATGAATAATATATGGGCATATATAATCATATATAACCATATATGACCAAATACCCCAAATTTCTATTCCGAAATCATGTATGATCATATATTGCAAACATGCATGGCCGTATATGACCATGTATGGCCGTATATGATTTGAAATTTATTTCGATTTTTACATGGGTAATTTCAAAGTTAAAGCTCTTTGAACTCAAAATATTCAGTCACACTGTATATGTTTTTTTTTTTTTATCGAAAATAACTGTTTTTATAACTGTTAAGTTACCGAGAGGAAATAAATTTTCCGCTAGCTAAAACTTTTCTAAAAAGCTCTTAAGTAAAGCTCCGAGAGCCAAGAAATGTCAAACTCTTTTTTATCGAAAATAACTGTTTTTATAAATGTTTTTTAAGTTACCGAGAGGTAGTAAATTTCCCGCTAACTAAAACTTTTCTATAAAGCTCTTAACTAAAGCTCCGAGAGTCAAGAAATGTCAAACTCATTTATTGAAAGCCGAAGAGATTAAATTAAAGCTTTAGGGAAAAAATAATTTCTTTGCAAAGGTTGAGATAAAATAGTTCTGCATAGTATTGTATTGAGTTCACTAAGAAATTTCTTAAATAAATCTTGAGTCAACGAGAGCTTTTTTGTTAAAGTTTAAGCTAACGAGAGCTTTTTTTTACTAGTGTTAGAGCTAGCGAGTAATTTGTTTGGTGAACCTTTAGAGATATCTTAAGTAAAGCTTGAGCTAATTACAGATTTCCTTAGTAAAGCTTAAGCTAGATAGAGCTTTCCTTATTAAAGCTTGAGTTCACCTACAAATTCGTTCTAAAAGCTTTAATTAATAAAAGCTTTGTTATATAAAACTTGAGGCACTAAAAGCTTTAATTAATCATGAGTTATGGATGATTTTTTTTTTTTAATTAAAAATTATGATCACTTTTATATGATTACATTTTTTCAAGTGTATTGTTTAAAAATACTTTAGCATTTTTTTACAAACATATTGCGCGCTCATGTTTTGACAGATCGTTTGTCACTTTTTCAAACACTTTACAACTGTAGAAATAAAAAAAAACATACTTACGACTACAATATGCATGAATATGAGGAGATTGGTGTATTAAGTGCAATTTCCAGTTAAACAAAACTATTTCTGTTTTTTTTTTTCAGATGTTCATTTCATTATAAAAATAAATCTAACATATAAATTTATGGGTTACAAGAAGACACTTGTAATAAGAAATTCAGAAAAACGGAAACAGGTCTAAAGTGTTAAAATACAAACAAGTTTGAAAAATGTTTTAAGAACTCTAAATCTAGCAAAAGGAAATGTTGATTTAACAAGAAAACATTCTAAATAAAAAATGTTTAACAGGAATAATTTCAATTTAAACCTAAAAGGGTGGACATTTTCTAGTAGTTTCAATGAAAAAAAAACAATTATTAGCAATTTTTTCGAACACATGAGTTTAACAAATTTTTATTATCGCAATTATATTCCATCACTATTTTTAAGCATCAGTACAGAGGTCATGTGTTCAATTCCCAACAAAAGCTTCGTTAGGTAAACTCAGACAAAATATTGGAATGTAATTTGAATTTATTAATCAAAATGAATTTTAAATTTATTGTTATATCCAAATATTTTTGAAAGCAATTATCTCTGCTTAGGCGCCTTTTTCCCCCATAGAGGGTTAAAAAAAGGATCTTGTAATGAATATGACTTATTTTTCTTGTAAAATTTTGTATATTTTTTTTGATTATTATTATTGCTTATAATCATTTGTGTGTGTGTGTGTGTGTGGTATGAAAAACAAATTTTTATATTTCTCACACAAATTACAAACACATGGGGCCGAGCTAGCAAGCAGCAATATTTCAAGTTGAGAAGTTAAAGTACTAAAAAGAATACAGTGAGTAGTGGGTATCTTTAATATACATTATTTAAGTACTTAAGTGTTTTATTATATTTATTTTTTTTAAGTTATTTCCACCCCAAAAAATAACACAAAAAATACCATACATAATTTCATTTATTCATTTCATTTACTATAAATATTTTTTCCGAAAAATTTCCTTAAATATTTTATGTGTTTTACTCGTTTGCTGCATTATGAGTATGGTAATATTTATTTTAATAATAGTCTTTTTCATTTTCATCTTGAGATTTTTTTGCTGTTATTTGTTTAAGAAAAACAAATTATAAAAAAAAAAAATATTATTACAAATATGATGTATAGCAGAAATTTGTTACAGACCGAAAAATGAAAAGACGGACAAAAAAAGATCTAGCTGAATGGCTTGCACTCCAATCGTCCGTCCATCCTTGAATCATTCAGTCAGTCAGTTAGTCATGTATGCATGAGTGGTCTACTTATAATATTATTATATCGTATAAGGAAGTATTACATTCTAAACACTAATATTTATATTTTGTTGAAGAATATAAAATAAACCAAAGTAATTTGTTTTTAAAACATGTTCATGTCGTGCATGAATGAAGTAATTTATATGTAATTTTTTTTTACGAGTGTAAAACTATTTAACACAAAATTTAAAACATTTGGAATAAATTACTCTTAAAGTTATAATTGAGTAGACTATAATTGAATAAATGAGAAATTTGTAAAGGTTTCAATGAAATATTATATTACTTTAAAAGAATAATTTTATATCAACTATAGGAAAATTATAGGAAAAGACATTTAATCTTTTTAAGTTAAATGTCCTGTTTAAGCTTGAGATAGTTAGAGATGTCTTTAGTAACACTTAAGCTATCGATAAATTTCCTTAGCGTAAGCTTGAGCTAGCGAAATATTTCATTAGTAAAGGTTGAGCTAGTGAGGGATTTTTTAGTAAAGCTTGAGCTAGAGAGGGATTTCATTATTAAAGGCTGAGCTAGTGAGGGATTTCTTTTGTAAAGCTTCAGCTAGCGAGGAATTTCTTTAGTACAGGTTGAGCTAGCGAGGGATTTCTTTAGTAAAGCTTTCGCTAGCGAGGAATTTCTTTAGTAAAGCATAAGCTAGCGAGGGATTTCTTTAGTCAAGCTGAAGCTAGCAAGGTATTTCTTTAGTAAAGGTTAAGCTAGCGACGGATTTCTTAGTAAAGGTTGAGCTAGCGAGGTATTTCTTTAGTAAAGGTTGAACTAGCAGGGCCTTCTTTAGTAAAGATTGAGCTAGCGAGCGATTTCTTAGTAAAGGTTGAGCTAGCGAGGGATTTCTTAGTAAAGCTTGAGCTAGCAAGTTATTTCTTTAGTACAGGTTGAGCTAGCGAGGAATTTCTTTAGTAAAGCTTTCGCTAGCGAGGAATTTCTTTAGTAAAGGTTGAACTAGCAGGGCCTTCTTTAGTAAAGATTGAGCTAGCGAGCGATTTCTTAGTAAAGGTTGAGCTAGCGAGGGATTTCTTTAGTAAAGGTTGAGCTAGCGAGTGATTTCTTTAGTAAAGCTTGAGCTGGCGAGGAATTTCTTTAGTAAAGCTTTAGCTAGCGAGGGGTTTCTTTAGTTAAGCTTGAGCTAGCAAGGGATTTCATTAGTACAGGTTGAGCTAGCGATGGATTTCTTAAGTAAAGATTGAGCTAGCGAGTGATTTCTTTAGTAAAGCTTGAGCTGGCGAGGAATTTCTTTAGTAAAGCTTTAGCTAGCGGGGAATTTCTTTAGTAAAGCTGAAGCTAGCGAGAAATTTCTTTAGTTAAGCATAAGCTAGCAAAAGATTTTTTTAGTTAAGCTGAAGCTAGCGAGGAATTTCTTTAGTTAAGCTGAAGCTAGCGAGGAATTTCTTTAGTTAAGCTTAAGCTAGCTAGGGATTTCTTTAGTTAAGCTTAAGCTAGCGAGGGGTTTCTTTAGTTAAGCTGAAGCTAGCAAGGTATTTCTTAAGTAAAGCTAGCGAGGGATTTCTTTAGTTAAGCTGAAGCTAGAGAGGAATTTCTTTAGTTAAGCTTAAGCTAGCTAGGGATTTCTTTAGTTAAGCTTAAGCTAGCGAGGGGTTTCTTTAGTTAAGTTGAAGCTAGCAAGGTATTTCTTAAGTAAAGCTTGAGATAGCGAGGGATTTCCTTAATAAAGCTAGGATCTAGCCAGAAATATCTTAAGTTAAGCTTAAGCCAGTGAATGACTTCCTTGCGAAATCTAGAATTAGTGACAGGTTTCCTTAGTAGAGCTTGTGTTAGCTAGGTTTAGGCTTAGTAGGAACCCGCCAAAAGAAAAAGCAAGTACTTTTTTTCACATTTGGCCAAGGGGTTCAATACAGTACCTTACACAGTTTGATATTATAGCGTCGTATTCCACGGCCTTTAAAAGGGGCAAAAATCAATGAATTGAAAGTTCTTTTGCCTAGAGGACGCTGCACACAAAAAAAAAAAAAAAAATAAAGTGCCAATCGAATTTAAAAGTGTATTTTGGTTTTTGATACTCAGTAAATTCGGTAAGCACAACCATATCTAAATGTGATTGCTGTATATTTTGGGTGTTGCAAATAAATTTTGTTATGGTAACCGATTCCAGTCATAGAAACCAAATAGGTCGGAAACTAATATTTTTTCTGTGCAAACTACTTTGGAAAACATATAGAAAACCGAATATCTAGTTCGCCAAAATACACCCTCAAACCCGTCTCCACCTTTTATCACATTATCTGTAAAATCCGAGAATTCATTCCTTCCAATTATTGAGTTTGTGACTTACTCTTCCTTAGTCGATGTCTTAACCTAATAAATTACTAGAAAGTTCGCGACTGCGTGAATGGACACCACCAACTTTAAGCTGTTAGTTCATCTCCTTTACTAGTAAGACAGTCGTTTTATCTTTCAAGATACGAGATATATAAGTTTATCGCCCTACGTTATACCAGAATTCCATTGGTTAAATTTGGTGTTATGATTGCCGTATACAAACATTTTCCCTATTTTCAGTTTGGGGATTATAGCAGAAATATTTTGTACATAATCTCTTTACAGAAAGTGAGATGTATGACATTTTATACATCCATGGAGACTAATAGCAGTATGCGTATATATTTAGTTGGTTCTTATAACAGTTTGTAACCTGACGTTACAAATAATCTACTTATTCATAGACCTAATACAGTTACTGATGACCATAACCAACATTCTATTCTAGTAATTCTCATTCAGTTGGCAAAATTTATTACATATAGTGTCAAAGTTTAGAGGCCAAAAGGGCGAACTAGGGTCCAGTTGGAGTTCGAGTTATACTTCATCTAGCAGGCGAGATATAACTTTTAAGCCAACAAGATACTCGTTTACCGATCTACCCCAACTCACCTGCCGATTATTCTCGTGAGTTAGTTAAGCTGAAAGTCCATACCACGCGTTATCGCGTCAACGCTTTGTACGCGTCAATGCTTTAAACGCTTTACTGAAATTCAAGTTACATACGACGCTTTTTACGCTTTTGTTTTTATCATCTTTAGCGTAAATTTGTTGCATAAAATAAATTTAAAATAATGAACTTCGTGTTTTTTTACAGCTTCAATTAGTTTTTCCTCCATTGTGTAGTTTTCAAAATAAAAATAACCTATCAAAATCAGCTAATCTGTTCATACGCTGATTATGACGCTTACAAAAGTAGAAAGTATACCTACTTTACGCGTCATACACGTCAAGGCATTCTACGCTTTGGTACTATGTAACTTGCAGCATACAATTACACTGATTCTACTTTTTTGACAACCGCGTATGACGCAAAGAAGCGCAGCATGCGTGGTATGGACTTTCAGCTTTAGAGTTATTTATTAACCATAGAACCTTTTCCCGATCTAACTCGACTCACCAGCCGATTATTCTCGTGAATCACGTAAACGTTGTTAGAACCGATTTAACTCGACTCATCTGCCAATTATTCTTGTAAGTTACTTAGTGGTTTTAACAAATCACAGTTAGAATATTTTCTCGATTTCCCGATCTAACCCGATTCACCTGCCGAATATTCTCGTGAGTAATTTAGAAATATTTCCTAATCGTAGTTAAAACCCTTTTCCTGATACTACGACTTACCTGCCGACTTTTCTCGTGAGTTATTTAGAAATATTTTCCAAACCTTTTCGATCGTATTTCACGAATTAACCCGACTCACCTTCGGGTTACTTCAGGCCCGCTGTCGTACTCCGACTTAGGCAATAGTGTCGCTATAACTCTAAAAAAACTTGTCTATGCAAACTCTAAAAGAAACTTGTCTATGAAACTTTTCGTCACCTACGGAAACGATTATACTGATTACACTGTCCAACAGCATTTTTGGAACAGAATAGCGACCCTATAATTCTGAAAGGGTATGTTGAGTAGATCATTTTTGTAGAACAAACTTATGGTCCAGCATGCTGAGTATTTTTTTACAGTGGGTCAAAGTTTTCATTTTTCGGTCGAAGGGAGCATTATACTATATGAAAAAAATGCTGTAAGTTAATGTCTAAAAGAATTCTTATGGTCAGAGTTGTATTGTGGAATTGTATGAGGATTATTTTTGTGGAAGATCTTAACCCTCTAACTGGTCTCTTTATGGGTCAATTTGACCCTTTTTTCGAGAAAATCAAAAAATATCCTTTAAAAAAGGACATTTAAGGATTAAAATATTCTACGAAAATGTTTGCCGGAAAATTTCAGTGGGGGTCACCAAAGACACCATTGGTGTAAATAAAGCTCTTTACGATTAGTTGGCAAAATTACACGCCAACTTCTATAAAAAAATTATAATTTTGTTTTAATAGTGGTTTATTATAGTATGTACATATTTATTTTTTTGCTTCAAATTTTCGAGTAAAAGGGAATTGGGAAATAGCAGTAGTATGACAATGGATTAAAGATTAAACTTAATATGATTCCTGTATTTAGCTTGACGTGAATGTTCCGATGAGTCACGGTTTCTGTACAAGCCCCATACGTATTCAGCAAGCATTACACTTTGGGATTTCCCTTTGAATCTTTCTTCCAATACCTTTTTCTTGGAAATGTAACTTTTACATCGGCTTTTATCAAATTCCTGTTTTTCAATCTGGAACATTATATTTCAGCTTTCTCTTTTGTTAGTCCTAAATCTCTTACAAGATCTTCAAAATAAGCTTGGTCTATCAAATTAGGACATATGTTTAAACCATCAAGAGGCAAGTAACTTATATGTGATATGTTTTCAACCGCCGATGTTATTTCTGTATTGGCGACTGTCATATTGGCCGAAAATGTATGTGTAGGCGGTTGAGGCACCGGAACACCTTCACAGCGCACTTCTGGTAAAATGACATTATTTGTTGCTTCGTATGTCATTATCGCGTAGTGCCTTTGGCTTCTACCAAATTTGTAATTTACGCAGAAATAGCATGTATCTGATTTGTGATCTTCAGGTTCAATCCATGTAATAGGCGCAGAAAATGGCAGCGCCTTAGTACCGCCTTTGTACCAGGTCAAAAGACCACTTTCGCAAGTAGTACATACGGTTTTTGGTATCCAAGCTTCAGATAAAAGTCGTATTCCAAAGAAAAGAAAATATGGTTCTTCAATTGTAGGGAATATCTTTCTTCTGCTTTGATGGTGCGTAAAATGTCCACAAATAAAACAAAACCAATCTCTTAATTTGCAAACAGAATCCGCCATGCTTATTTAAGCTTCAATTTTTCTTTTTTTATATTAATTTTAGTAAAAATCACACCCGATATGTACTGCTTAGTAGCTCAATTATGCTTGAATTTTTTCTTTTGTTTTTTAGTATTAATTTTAATAAATATCACACCCGATTTAGTCACAGCTGACTAGACGCAAGAACCCATTGTTTGGCCCGGCCGAACTTGACGCCGTTTTTACCTGTTTTGTATATGTTGGTGTATAATTTTACTAATTAAGCGTAAAGAGCTTTATTTACAACATTGGTGTCTTTGGTGACCCCCACTGAAATTTTCCGGCAAACATTTTCGTAGAATATTTTAATCCTTAAATGTCCTTTTTAAAGGATATTTCTTGATTTTCTCGAAAAAAGGATCAAATTGACCCATAAGGAGACCAGTTAGAGGGTTAAGATCTTCCACAAAAATAATCCTCATACAATTCCACAATACAACTCTGACCATAAGAATTCTCTCAGACATTAACTTACAGCATTTTTTTCATATAGTATAATGCTCCCTTCGACCGAAAAATGAAAACTTTGACCCACTGTAAAAAAAAAACTCAGACGTGCTGGACCATAAGTTTGTTCTACAAAAATAATCTACTCAACATACCCTTTCAGAATTATGGGGTCGCTATTCTGTACCATTCAAAAAGTCTTAATTTGTTGGACAGTGTAATCAAAGGAAGTAGACCTTTAATTGACCCACCCACCCTTGAGTTTTCCCTGGCTGGAAAACAAAACTGCATTATAAGTCTTATAAGGAAAATTTGTTGTTGTTTTCTATGTTAATTTGATTTTTAAGTGTGTTATAAAAATCAACAAAATGTCTATACATACGGCTGTAAGATTAAAAAAGTTTTATTTCAAACATATCTCAGAGAATAAAACTACTAAGACCGACAGAAATAAAGGGTTTTTCAACAGGGACGCTTCAAAAGTAGAGCGACAGGGACAGCAAACGACGCCATATTTCTTGCCGCTCTTTTGACAATTCTCTTCAGTAAGGTTTGCCATTTCATGATGGAAAGATATACGAGCCAACAGCGAGTCGAAATTATTAAAATTTACTACCGAAATTCGGAGTCAGTGGCCTTAACGTTAAGAGCGCTAAGTCCAATTTATGGTCGTCATAATCGTCCTAGCAGATCAACAATTGAGCGTCTAGTGGAAAAATTTGAATCCACAGGCACAGTACTAAATGTTCCCGTGCCAGTGAGACAAAGAAGTGTCGAGAATATTGCTGCCGCTGAGGCTTAAGTTGAAGAAAGCCCAAATGTGTCTCTCACACGTCGTTCTCAAGCGGCGGCGTCATTGGGCCGTACTTCTTCCGTGATGATCAAAACCGGCACGTTACTGTGAATGGGAATCGCTACCGTTCAATGATAACCGAATATTTTTGGCCACAATTGGATGATATGGACTTGGAGGACATGTGGTTCCAACAGGACGGCGCCACAAGCCACACAGCGAATGTCACAATCAATTTATTGGAAACCAAGTTTGGAGAACATGTTATCTCACGAAATGGTCCAGTCGATTGGCCGCCTCGTTTTTTGATTTGACGCCGTTAGACTATTTCCTGTGAGGCTACGTCAAGTCTATGTTCTATGCCAACAAGCCAGCGACGATTGATGAACTTCGTACGAATATCGAACGTGAAATTGCAGCAGTATTGGCCGATTTATGCTTGAAAACCGTCGAAAATTGGGTTCAGCGTCTGGACTTCTGCAAGCATGCCCGTGGTGGCCATGCAAAAGAAATGGAGTTCCATACATAATGACATCGAATGTACTTTTACAGGAATAAAGAATTTCATTGATATCCAAAACCGTTTTTGTTTTATTAAAAAAAAAACTTTTGTAGCGCTCTTTTTGAAAAACCCTTTACGGATTGTATATATCCAGATGCCTTTTAAAACAGCTCATGGGGTATATGTACTTCATTTTGGTTTGGCGATTGACACATAACTGTATATACAACCTCTTTCGAAAAGTCTTTTTACAGCTGTACAAGCCCGTGAGAGCCTTTTTATCCTTTTCTTGGTGTTCCCCTTTCAGGATAGTTTAAGGTCTAGACATACAGCTTAATATTTTGCCTCCTTTTAAAGTTGAATAGAGGCATCATTTAGTTTAGGGATATCAAACTCTTACAGAGAAACTTGGAGGGTTTAGTGTCAGACCATTCTGCCGATAATTCTATGAGAACTCGAGTCGTTATTCAAAATCGTCTAAGTCCAGTTTAGACACCAGACCAGATCATATTAAATCTGCTAAATAAAAACACTAAATAACTCATGTAAAATATCAAAATCAATTTTCTTACACAAAACACAAATTCTGGGAAAAATTTAATCTTTAACTAATTAAAATTTCTTTTTGGTGTGTAACAGTATAACGAAAATTCTCTTATCTTAGTTATTGTATGTAAAACTGGATAATATGACATGTTCAATTGTTATTGATGGTAGGGGGAAAAAAATTAAAAGATAAGACTTTTGGTTTAAAGGAGAACTTCTTAAGAAAAGAATACAACATGAAAATTGATAAAAATCTTGTCGAAGGCATACAAGAAAAAAAAAATATAACAGACAAAATACCAATAACAACAATACAATCAGCAAAATACAAAACGTAAAAAGAATAAGAATTTGTTGTGGCAACACCAGCAGCACATTGATAATATGGCAAGCAAACAGTTCAATAACAAAATCAGTGTTGCGTAAATACTGATATAATACGTGCTTGTTGTAAAAGATAATACTTGTAAATGGAAAAGAAACAACAACAACAAGAACAACAACGATGTGGTTAAGGAAGACAATAACCACAAAAATAAGTAAGGTTAAGAGAAAATTATGAGGAGGATTTAAATTTTTTAACATTTTAAATACAATTTTTATTTTTTTAATGTGACCTCATTTTTTTATTGGAAAATAATATTCAATACATTGTATTTTTTCCTAATAATTCAGTTTTAGAACATTCTTAAAAAATTGCATTCATTTAAAGTTGAAACTCCTTCTGTTGCTATATCCTGATTATGTAATGGTAGCATGTCTTTTGGCAATTGCAATATAGTTTTCTTAAAATGATTGTTGTTGTTGAAAATTCATCATCATCATTATAATGTATTACATTGAATTGGATTTGATTGGAATGATTAACAGTAGAGATAGGCAAAAATTAATATATATAAACAATTTTTATAATAATCTCTTAACTAAACAAAATTAGCTTTTAGGAAAATCCAATTTCTTTTTCTCTAGTTCATTATAACCACACTCGACTGTCTTTCTTTTGCATGTATTATTGTTATACATTTCAAGCAATATGATTTCAATTTTTGTTCGACTTTTTCAACATTCATTTGTTTTATTTTTACAAAATTTAAATGAAGGGTTATCAGTTGATGGCAGTTGTGAAAGCCATCATATCAAGGAAAACAACAAAACTTTGATTGTTATAATTTCGTTATTTGTTCTTTTTTATTATTATTGGAATTGATTGTAATAATACAGAAATACAAAAAAAAAAAAATAACGTATTATTAAACTAATAAGTCGTGATTATAAACTTTGTAATATAATTTAAAATAAAATAAAAAAAAAGAAGAGGAATGAACTTTTCAATGAAATTATTTAATCAGGACTACAAACGACAATCATAACATTCTAGAAATATAGATTTTTTTTATGAATTGAAATAAAAACTTGGTAGGAATTTATATTAAAGAGGGGAACAAAATGGATCAGTATTATATAAGTAATGGATACAAAGCCAAAAGTTTTTTGAAAATGTGTTATAAAAATAACATTACATACAAATAAATTTGAATGCTTATACTGATGACTCCCCTTGGGCTCCATTCATCTCACGTTCCCAAAAATCTACTTTGAAAAAGACAAGATGGTAAAGTTTTTTTTTATTGTTGATCTATCCACTCACAATATTATTTCGTTAAAAACAACTAAAAATACATATTAAATTAATCGAAAATACAATAAAAAAGAGGATTACTGATTTTCCATTATATTCAACCCATTTTGTTGTTTTTTTCAATCATTGTTTAATAATCGACAAAAGTAAAAACAATAGAAAGTCGTTTAAAATAACCATCAAATTTTTACTGACAAAAAGTTAGAAAAAACTACTTTTGTGGTTTGTTTTTCAAATTGAAAGTTTTTTTATTTGAATGTAATTGCAAAACAGAACACAACACACGCAGATGTATATATTTTTATTGGCTTTGTGTGTATGTATATTTGAATAATTTCTTGTAATTTTTATTGGAATAATTTTGTATATATACAAACTTTTTTGGTAAAAAAACAAAAAGGAATAATATGAATTTCTATTTTTTTAAAGCAGAAAACATAAAATTTTACATTTAACCGAAAATATCAACTCCTACTGAATGTCTGCAAATTTTTATAGTTTGTTTGTTCAATGACTGATTCAAATAGTTAAAAAATATATTTCTATGAATTTCAGTTGATTCTTCATTTAAAAACAAACTTTACGTATTACTTTTTAAATAAACTACACTCGCTGACGGAAAATATATTGTGAGTGTATGAATGTTATGTCAGATACTCTTTATTCGGTTTAAGATAATGCGAATTTTCGTTTTCCAAAAAAATAGAAATATTATAAAATTTCATAATATTGGGGAACATACAGAAAAAGTTATTAGACACCAAGTGAATGGTAGCCATTTTCTGTCGCTTTGTTGGAAAGAATAGTATTTTTTCCATTTGTGGATATTCCCAATATTCCTGATTTTCTCATGTTTAACAAAATCCAATTGGGCGCTATTTATCTAAAGAACCATAACTACATTGAGGAAGACAAGTGCTTTAATTGTAGATCTGTATAAATTTTATGTGAGATGCTTTCGGTTTAAGATTTTTTTTTTTTTCAAAAGAACAAAAATTATAATTTGTTTATTAATGTTAAATACACGAAAAAAGTTAATAGACACTAAATAAATTAAATCCATTTTCTGTCTCATAGCTGATGAATCTATTGTATGTAGGCACAATATTCGGGAAATTATTTCTACTAGATAATTTGTTACTTTCTTACTTTCTTTGGAAAGGGGATAGAGAAGAGATGAAAGGTCGTGAAAGATGAAGGGCTTCAAATATGGCAACACTGTAATTCCGCGACATGATATTTCATAAAACATATGTTGCTCGCTATCTGATGAAGAGTTGGCGGAATTGTTGAAGCTTGTTTTCATAGCCTTGTTTTGTAATTTTACTTGGGTGGGGTTAAGTGATATGGGAACATCGAAGGTGGACATCATACATATTATTTTTCCAAATTAATGTTGTCGTCGCTGGGGATCGAACCCGCAACCTTCTGTGCAACAGTCCAACGCGGTAACCATTACACTACAATACCCACAACTACTTTAACTTTTTTAATCGTCTTTCATGGTTAATGAATCATGGAAAAATAAATATTAAAATATGTTCCTCAATATGAAGTATAATTTAAAGCGGTCAAAATTCCGGAAAGATTTTTTATCCTTTTTACTTGGATACAGAAAAAATTTTTAGATTAGATGAGAAAGACTCTATGTATTGAGACCAAATATCGAACTATTGTGCAGCCTCATTTTTCCCTAAATATAATAAATGTAGCCAATCACGGTAATAGGCACAGATTTTGAAATTTCCAAAGAGGGAAAGTGTATATCTACCAAGGAATTGTAGTCTTCAGCCATGAAGCCTAAGACATAACCAGAGTAAATGTCCCGCTGCCTTAACATGCCTTAGATTAGATGAGAAAGACTCTATGTATTGAGACCAAATATCGAACTATTGTGCAGCCTCATTTTTCCCTAAATATAATAAATGTAGCCAATCACGGTAATAGGCGCATATTTTGAAATTTCCAAAGAGGGAAAGTGTATATCTACCAAGGAATTATAGTCTTCTGCCATGAAGCCTTAGACATAACCAGAGTAAATGTCCCGCTGCCTTAACATCCAATTCGCAGAACTTACAAGTGCCGGTATCAGACAGAGCTCTCGTTCTTAAATGGTAACTAAGATTAGAAAGTCCAGTGAAAAATCCCGTTAAGGGCCTTAAGTGATTCTTGTTAAGGAAAATAGGTCTTTTGGATTATCCACTAGATGCAGCGGATGTATCTCTTCTCCTGCCGCTGTCCAATGGTATCATTCCAGCACTCAAAGGACTTGAATTTCCTCCATATCCTTCTCTGATATACCCCACATATACACTACAGAAAAGTTTAGGGCCAAAGAAGTGACAATAAGCTCCCCAGCTGGCGAATCTGTAGTGCTTTCGTGTACAGGAAACCAGCTCAGAATTTGTCTGTTGTATCCACCGAGTCAATTGAGACGCTCAATCTAGTCCAGGACACGCCATGGGACAGTGATGCCCTAAGTGCTTGACTGTCCGAAAGAATATAAATATGTAAGTGCCCCCCTTGTGCTCCTTATAAGACACTCCGATATACATAAAATAGATTATGAAGATCTCCGTATGGAATATAAACAGCGACAAAAGGGCACGTTAAAATTTAAGTTTACAAACACCCGCAACCGTACAGTAAATATAGGGAAATTGCAAATAAAATGCATTTAAGCAAATATCTTGCAGGAGTGTTTTTATTGGGACTCTGTCTAAAAGTGGTCCGATTACACAGTAACTTTGACGTACTTGACACTCAAAACCCCTGGGATACATACACTTAAGTTTGGGTCGTAGAATTCAGTGGCGAACCCTGTTTTGAAGAGTCAGATTATTTTAACAAGATATTTAGATTTTAAGTTTGTATTGACTCAAACAATTTTTTTGGTTATATTTTAACGAAAAGACTTAAAAAATTGCTTTCCAATCACTTAATTTATTTTTTTTTTCACTTATTTACTATATATTATTATTAATTTTGAGCGCCCCGGTAGGCTAGTTGGTAGCGTGCTAGCTTATCAGTGCGGGGGTCGTGGGTTCGATTCCCACCAGAGGCTCTGGTCTTTTTTCGCTAAAACGAGCCGATAGCCTTCGTTGCTAGTGCTCGGTTAGGGTATTAGGATATAATTTGTAATTATATGTTTAATAAAAATAATAAATAAATAAATAATATTATTAATTTTAAATTAATCTAGAAGGTAAGGAGTTAAAATTATTTGTAGTTTAAAAAAATATAATGATACCCCAATATTAATTCTACACTGTGGGATTTGTGTGTTTAATTCGAGTTAAAGTACACCACTACGTATACGTAATATTATTGTAACTGATTTTAATGACTCTTATGCCGTTTTACTTTCTGAACAAAATTCTGATTGCAAAAGGAGTTTCAAAGTCTTTTCAGTAAAATTTAATCAAAAAATCAAAACAAATCTAAATATCTTGTTAAAATTACCTGACTCTTCAAAACGAGGTTTGCCACTAAAATCTACGACCCAAAATTAAGTTTACGTATCCCAGAGATTTCGTGTGTCATTTCAAAAGTTGAAATTTTACTTACAGTGTTATCATTTAAGGTGAAGGCAAGATTTATAGTTCACAATCCAAATAATAACCAAATGCAGTTAGTTTCCTCTTGTTTTTATATTCACCGAGACTATTATTCATTTCTTTTTTTTTATTTTGTTTTGCTTATAACGAGCTTTCAATCTTCATATACTGGGTTATCCATTATTCGGTTTCAAAAGTAAGGTGAAACAAAACTCACGTAAAGCTATGATTTCGATGAAATTTTCATTTTATCATAATGCTTATATCTTACTATTACAATGACATTTAAATTATCATTTCTGGATTGGTTGTAGCAGTCCATCCTTTTGAAGTAGCTTTTGATTACTTTTCCTTACATTTCGGTCGGTATCTCGGCGATAACTTGATGAAAGTTGAGTTTCAAATGCTCCAAAGTTAGTAGCGCGGTCTTTGACGTAGGTTTATAAAAAAAACTATAACGGCATCAAATCGCATGATCTTGACGTCGCCAAACTGTGAAATTAGGCGTTCTGGAAACTCCTTATGCAATAGAGCCAAAATCGGTCGTGTTGTGTGGCTCGTGGCACCGTCTTGTTGAAACCATATATCGTCTGGTTTATAATCTTCAATAGTAGGCCACAAAAAGTCAATAATCATACGGCCATAGCGTTTTGAATTGGTTCTTCCAGTATTATTTTCGAACAAATACGACCCAACGACACCTCCAGACCATAATGCGCATCAAACAGCCACTTTTTCTAGATGCAATGACTTTTCCACAATAACTTCTGGGGGGTTTTCCACAATGACCTCTGGGTTCCCCGACAATTTTGCTTGTTAACATAAACACCAAGTGAGAAATGATTTTCACCGCTGAAAAAAAATTTTGTTAAAAAAATCAGCATTGAAAGGCTGTCGCTCTAGCAACCAATCAGCATATCTACGGCGTCGTAAATAGTCAGCCGGCTTTAATTGTTGCGTGAGTTGGACTTTATATAGATGGAGGTGCAAATACACATGCAAAATACGCCATACGCAGACAAATTCGGATAATCCGCCACACTTCCACTAACAGAAGCGATATCTTGTGTAGTGTGCACATTGCGATGATACACAGGCCTGACCACATCTGCAACGCTTCCAGTCTCTTCAAATTTCTTTATAATCTCGCCAATTCCTTGCACAGTAGGTCGATTATGACGGCCATAATAACCCCATAATGTTCGAAAACAGGCCACGTCTGAACCTCACCCTTTTGTAGTAAGTTTTTATTGTTTTTAAGCGTTCTTCGGTTGTTAAACGATCCATATTCCTAAATGGCAAAACTTTCACTAAATAAATCACCCTTCAGATGACAGATATTTAACAGCTGATAGCCTTGCCAGACTGGCAGTTTGAAAACCACTAAATGGATAACCCGGTATTTACAAAAATAAATCAATTTAAAAATTTCGATCTGGCAAAAGATCTCCTCAGAGGCAAAGTTTTACAAAAGCTAGAGCTAAGAAAAGAGGATGATGTTTCCATTCTTATCGTCTTAGCAATTAAACAAGTGGTTAAGTTGTTTCCCTTACAGGCACTATGACGTTATATAATTAAAAATTATTCTATTATAAAAAAACAAATATAATATTACTGTGGGTCAAATAATATTTTTTACAATTTCCGTTTTTCCCCAGATATTAATAGTTTTGTGGGATTAATGACTATTTTAATCCAACTCAAAAAGGATCATGATATAGAAGAAAGGTATGACTATTGACTGATCCTTGGTACAATTGAGACATTGTATCAAATTTCATTGAAATATTTTCATATTTGCGATTTGATTACAAGGTCTACATGAACATCGCTTTATTGACTCTGAGTGGATTGATAAGTAAGGTTCAAGTACGATATTTTAGCTAGTCACAGAAATCAGCAGAAATTGTTCAAGGCATTTCATTAAATATGGAGATAATTTTAATCATTATGATGTATTTAATATTTTTCTGTTGTATTTATTTTTCCTTCAAAGCTAATTGAGTTATTTGTGTATCAAAATTTTAACGGCCAAGGAAAGTGAATATTTATTCAATTAAATGTAAATGTAATAAATACAATTTCAGTTAAAATTTAAACAATCAAAATACCATATTATAATTTTGTGATTAATTAAAAAAAAAATGAATAACATTGCGAAATATTTAAAAAACCATTAATATTAATCTAAAAATAACGAAATAAATTCTCTTATCAATTGACCAATTATAGTAAAAATTTTATTAATGCTAGTCATGCAAAACAAAAAATAATGTATGTATATAAATTTTAATTTAAAAAGAATCTTAGAATTTCTTTTCGGGGTAATAAATTTGTAAATATAGATATATAGTGTGAAATTTAAAAGTAAAAAAAAAAATGATATTGAACATAAATGGTAAAAGGAAACAACAAAAACCTACATAACTTCTGAGCAAAGTACACACACAAATCAAAATTAATATTTATGACCGAATTCAGTTGATAAAAAAAAGAGATATGAAAGAAATAAAAAAAAACACTGTATGTAGGTATAAAATGACTTATATGTGCCTTTGTAGACCGAGTGTCTTCCAAACAACAAATTGGAAAAAAAAACATGCAACAACAAGAACTAAATATTGTAGAGCTTGGTCGGCTATAGAGGAATAAACTGAAAATGTGCAGCATGTCATAAATTTAACAACTGTGATAACTGCATGTAAAATAAAACCAGCAATCAACAAAAAAATATTAACAAATAACATGAACAACAAAAATCACAAGACAGCAACACTAACTAAGAAAATTGTATATGATATGAAAACAACATCCACAAATCATCATCATCATCATCTACCCAACATACCAAATGACTTGAGAAAAATATTATTATAAGCTTACAAACACAAGCCTTAAGCTTGAAAAAGACTTGAGAATATACTGAAAAAGGCTATCGTAACAATTGTAGAAAAATCAAAACGGAACCCTCGTGAAAATATTATGTGTGTATGATTAATATAAGCTTGTTCTTGCAATTGTAGAATAAGCTTACAAAAATAATATATTATTAATAGTTGAAAAAGAGAAATCATAATTATTTTCTTCAATTTAATTTATTTTTATTTTAATTTTAAAAATAAATAATAATAACTCATTTTAAATATAAAAAATAATAATTCATTTTAAATATAAATAATAATAATTAATTTTAACCATAAATAAAAATAATTAAATTTAATATGCAATTGCACGTTCACTATATTAAATTTACAACTAAATGTACACGCAAAACACGTTTGACAAATTTAAAGAAAAAGTTATGGCACTTGTTGTATGCATTATAAGCGTAGAACAAAGACAACAAGACTAGAATGTATTGAAAAATATTTCTATTTCAATCGTCATATTGCGTAATTGTTGTATGTTGTTCATAAGCATACTTGAGAAAAAGTTATGTATAATAATCTTTTCTCTAGCATTGTTAAATAATGCTTGTCAATTCACATTTTATAAATATTATAATAAGCGAAATTAAGAAAAGCTTAAAACACACAATTAATATAAACTTATTCTCAAGTTGTATTGCAGTTTGATTGCTATATGGTATATTGGGTACATTCCCATCATCATCATCTTCATACGCATCATCATCATCATCATTATTATGAACAACATCAATATCGTTTATTTAAAACAAAAACAAAAATAAAATTCAAAGAGTTAAGCGTTTTAATGTGTGTAAAAAGCTATAAAACAACAAAAAACCAAAAATTACAACAACCCAATACAAAAAAGTTTATATTAACATTTTTTATGGACATCAACTAACAAACCATAAAAATGTATGTATGTGGTAGAAAAAGTATAAAAATTCTAACAATATTTTCCCATTTTAAAAAAATACACAACTGACAGCAACTGTGTCAAAGGAACATACTGTAAAAAAATCTAACACAATAAAAGATTAATGTTCAAGTCGGTCAAGGGCGAACTGACAATACTGTACAGATACTTGTAGTAATAGCTATGAAATAGTATATAAATTTCAATTTATTAAATTAGAATTTTAATTATATTACCCCATGTTGAGTGCCATAAAAATAATCCTTGAAAAAGATTTCCAGATTTCTTTACAAGTTTTGTAAGCCAAACAGAAAAGATTAGTTACTTCTTTATAACAATGAAATATGTATAAAACATTTCAATTGGTATTTGAAATACAGAAAATTTTGCAAAAATTGTGTCATTAAATAAATTTAACAATCTCTCCGTTGACAAAAATTGGTCGAACTTGACATATTTTGACATCGATTCAGGTATTTCAAAGAATAGTTGTGTGTACTGATTATTTTTGTAATGGCAGACGAAATTCTGTTGTCAAAGCCAAGATAATTTATGTTACAATCATTAAAATCGCTAAACCACACAAGAGCAGGGGAAAAGCAAGCTATTACCTAATGGGGTCCATAAAAAAATCTTAAATATATTTCGACATTATTACGAGGGCTGCTCGAAATGTTCTTAGCCTAAGAATGATTTTTAAAATTATGTTTATTTATCAATACAATCTTCTGAAACTTTAATACACTTAGTCCATTATTGTTCTAGCATTCTATCCCTTGAATAAAATAACTTTCCTAAAGCTCTGCAATTTTTTGTTTACAATAGACCAACACTTAGGGGATGCCCCTACTAATGCTGTGCATTGTGTTGGAATTGGGAAAATAGGTTATGGGAAGGAGAATAGAGGTAGTGGTGTTTGTTGGCATTTGATTTAAATTTCTCCAAATTGTAAGTAATAGAGAAGACCCGGGAGGGGAGTTTATTCCACCTACTACCTAAACGAGTATCTCTGTAATCGCTCGCAAACGGATGTGCTCTACTAAAGGGTGGTTAAATTTTAAGGCCCGATGTTGAATGTGAACCACACCTAAACGTCAAGTTTTTTTTCTATATTTTATTTCACATTTCTCAATTTCAGACTAACTCAATTTGAACCATGGAAAGATACACAATCGAGCAACGCGTTAAAGTTATTCAAGCTTATTATGAAAATGGGCGTTCAAATCAAAATGCATTTCGTGCACTTCGTGATTTTTTTTTGGTCAGCATAATCGACCAAATGTGTGTACAATCGGAAAAATTGTGCAAAAATTTGAGCAGAAGATGTGAAAACACCAGTGATTGCTCGTACAGCTCCTACTGCAGAAAATATTGCTGCTGTTCGCAATAGTGTGGCTGAAGAGCCGTCCACATCAATTTGCCGTCGTGCCCAACAATTGCACCTCTCACGCACGTCCTTGATAAACATTATGCATAAAGACTTGCATTTAAACGCTTTCAAGGTGCAATTGACTCAAGAACTAAAGCCTTTTGACCATTCCAAACGTCGTCAATGGTTAGAATGGTGGCAAGAAACGGCAAACAGTGTATGATCAATTTTCGAAGAAAATCATCTTCAGTGATGAGGCACATTTTCACTCCAGTGGATTCCTCAATAAGCAGAATTGCCGCATTTGGGCGAATGATAATCCAAGAGTGATTGTCGGAAAACCAATGCACCCACAAAGAATGACTGTTTGGTGCGGTTTATGGGCTGGTGGTATCATCGGGCCGTATTTTTTCCAAAATCAGGCCGGTCAGGCAGTTACAGTGAATGGTGTTCGCTACCGTGAGATGATAATGAACTTTTTGTGGCCAAATTGGAAGATATGGATGAGCACGATATGTGGTTTCAACAGGACGGTGCCACTTGGCACCCATCAAACGAAACAATGGCTCCTTTGCGCGACAAATTCAATGGCCGTGTTATCTCACGTGGTGGCGATGTCAATTAGCCGCCAAGATCATGTGATCTGACACCGTTGGACTTCTTTCTTTTGGGTTGTCGATAAGCCAGCAACAATTCAAGTGCTAAAGGATGAGATGATTCGGCACATTAATGGCATAGAACCTCAATCATGCCTCAGCGTCATCGAAAATTTGGACCATCAAATGGAGGTTCGCCGCCGAGGTCGCGGCGGCCATTCGGTCGATATTTTGTTCCATACATAATTGAAACATACCATATTATCATAATAAAAAGAAATGACAATTATTTCCTAAATAATTTGTGTTTTATTCAAAATCCACATCGCCCCTTAGATAAGCGAGTATTGCGAATATAAACCCGTCCTCTAGGTATCAGTTCTCATGGTAATATCGATAGAACAATGACAGAAAACCCACATTCCGTCGATGATACAATGAGTCAATAGAGCTGGATACCCTACTGTCATTAACGAAGGCAGACGCCCTCCTCGTGTACCAAAGCTCCAAAATAAAGTTCCTGCCCATATATGGGAGTTGTAATTGTATCAGTTCAGCTGCAATTGCATCTTAATTCGAGGTAAATCTCTTGCCAGCAAGTTATGTGTTTAGATTTGGAATCAGGTAAAAGTCACATGTAGCTAAATCAGGAAAATAAAGTGGGTGTTCAAGCAATTCGTACTTCATTTTTTTGATTTTTTTCCATTTATAAAACACTTGATGAAAAGTTTTTTTTTTGTGTTGTAGTCTAGGTCGTTTTTCTCGAATTATAACATTCAATTGATCCAGAAGGTTGCAATAATATTATGAATTTATTGTTTGACCTTTTTAAATATAGGCAATCAATAAAAATACCTTTGTAATACGAGAAACCCGTTGACAAAACCTTACCAGCCATTTAAATTGTTGTTGTTTTTTTTTTCTTTTGTCTCTGGTGTGTAGTGATGGATCCATGTTTCATCAGACATTATAAAATGACGCTTAAAATCCATTTTATTTTGCTGAAATCGATCCAAGCTAGTTTGAGAAATTTTCCTTCGAATGCTTTTTCGAGTTAACAAATGCGGCACAAATCTTGCAGAAAGCTTTTTTATGGACTCGAATAATGTACCTTAGCTATGATTTTTGCTGTTGTTGCAGTTTTCGGACGTCCACTTGGTAGTTCATCTTCATTGCTTGTACGATCACGTTTAAATTCTGCAACTCAATTTTTTATGAAGCTGCACTTCAAGGAGCACTTACTTGTGCCAAACATATTCATCATATCATTATTACTTTTTTTGTCCCGATAAACATAACTTATGTAAATATTTAATGACACCACACATTTCTAAATATATCATTATAAAAAAAAATACTGAAGTGTGTTTTTTGAACAGCTGTTAGTCCCAGTTTTTTTCAGCAAATTCCTTAAATACTCTTTGAAACGTTCATTCTTGTCTACACTGCGAAAATTACTTTTTGCAATTTTAATATCTTTTACATATAAAAAAATTACGAATTAGAAATCACAGGAGAATTGCAACTACAAGCAATTATGTACTGCTTTATGTTCTTCATTCCTCTATCTCTCCCAAAAATTTAGAATTGCTGCAGTTAAAATTGCTGTGTGTAAAAAGGGACTTACTATACGAATGAGTTGCCAGATCGAAACCAAATTTAACACGTGTTCATATGACAGATGGAAGTGTCCAATACACTTAGTTTAGACCGCCATTTCTGTGTCAGGCTAAGAAAATTTCGAACGGCCCTCATATACTCAAATAATAGGTAAATTTTTGAGAAATTTAAATCCATAAAAAATATAACATATTGTGAGGAACTTTTAGGGACTCAGGAAATATGTTTCCCTATTTTATGCCTTAATCATTGCGTTGGTAAAATGAAAAGCGCTGCTTTTTAGACTTTTGCTCCTGGACAGGATATGGAATTTTATTTACATTGCCACCATTAAATTAAATTCATATTCGTCACAGAAACTGGTTGAGATTGCAAATTATTCACTTCCTAGCCAGTATTGCCAACAAAAAGATACAGCCATCATTATGGGAATTTTTTAGGTTAACTAACATTATTTTAAGGGAACTATTTATTTAAAGGGAATATATTTCTTTAAAGGACCCACGTGAACTGATCAAAATGCGGCTGCCACTAAAACTAACTCTAGCAAGGAACAATATTTATAATCGCCTTTCAACTTTCGACTTTAACTGAAACCGATTCCATGAAAAAAATTCCGGAACCCTTTTAAATGAAAAATATACTTTCAGTGATAGTTTATAGTAAGAAAAAACACAATGCTTAAAATAAAGGCATTTATATTAGAACCGACAGCACACTTAAAATAGTTTGTAAGTTAAAATAACTGAAAATAATATTTACAAGAAATGATATTTCATTTAAACTAAATGGCTTTTGTTATTTATTTTAAAATATTGTTTAAACAACTGATACATCCATAAAAAACTAATGTTTAATCAGTAAAAATGAATGTTAAAATTTTACCTACCAATTACTTAAAAAATAAATGATTTTATCATTTATTTAAAATTATTAATTTTTTTATATTTTTTTTTTTTTTAATTTACAAAATGTATGTCTGCATGCCTATAGATATTTTTTTTGTTCTTGTACCAATTTATATGAAAAAACAAATTTAAATTTTTTGAATATTTTTTTGAAACAGAAAGCAAACAAAATTTAAATTTGAAACAACTGTAACGGACACATTTAAACCACAAATTGCCATTTTGTGGATAAATTTTTATTAAATTTCCAAGAAAAAAATAAAAATGAATGAAATTGAAAAAAATCGGTAATAGTAAGTCATCCTATCACCGATGACTTACTATTATTAAGTCATTTCGAACAAATGCAAAAAAAAGTTAATATAGATATTTCTTTGAAAATTAAATGTATGTTCCTATATTTTTAAATGATACCGAATACTTTTTTTATAAAACTGCAAACAGTACAGGTTGGGTGAAAAGTACGCTCACCAAGAGATGGCACTGCTCAAGTTGGTATAACTGTCCTGAGAACACATGCAAAGTTGCAAGTCATTCTGTCAATTCTTTCTTTGTTTACAAGCCATTTGAAGTTGACGTGTCATTCATTATTTTTTAATATGGAAAAAATTTAATATCGTGCAGTCATTAGATTCTTTGTTTTAAAGGGTTTAAAGCAAAGGAAATTTATGAACAATTGTTAGAAGTGTATAAGGAGTCCTCACCTTTAAAACGCACCGTTGAATTTTGGGCTGGTGAATTTAAACGTGGTCGTACCAGCCTTAAAGACGATCCACGCGAAGGACGACCAAAAACTGCAACCACAGCAGAAATCATTGAGCAGGTACATAATATGGTTAGTGAAGATCCAAGTTTGACTAAGCGTGAAATGGCTAATGCCATAGGCATCTCAGACGAACGAGTACTCCATATTTTACATTAAGAATTACGTATGAAAAAACTGTTTGGAAAGTTAGTGCCGCACACATTAACAATTCAACAAAAACTGGATTGAAAACAAATTACTCAGCGTAATTTGGAGCGTTTTAATTCGGCTTAAAACGCTCCGACTTTTTGCAGGTTTACAGTGGACTGAAGCTGGTTGTTAAGCTCTAAAGCAGGTGAAGTCACAACGATTAGCAAAGAAGGTTATGAAATCAGTTTTTTGGGATGCAAAAGGAATTTTGTTGATTGATTATCTTCAACTCTGAATATTATTGCAGCCTTTTGGATCAGCTGGATGAAAAAATTCGTGAGAAAAGACCTGGTTTAAAGAAAAAAAAATCATTTTTCATCAAGACAAAAAAGTGTTTTGACGATGGCTAAATTCAAAGAATTAAAGTACGAATTGCCTGAACATCCATCTTATTCACCAGATTTGGCTCCAAGTGATTACTATCTCTTCAGAAATCCCAAACAATTCCTTCGTGGAAAGCATTTTTCGTCGAATGAAGAGGCCATAGCAGCCGTAGACGGTTATTTTGCAGAGCTTCCGGAAAACCATTATAAGGATGGGATAAAATTATTGGAAGATCATCGGAACAAGTGTATTGAGCTTCTAGGAGATTATATTGAATAAAAAAATATATTTCGTAAGAAAAACAGTATTCTTTAATTTCGTGCGCAGGAACTTTTCAACCAACCTGTAAACTTCATAATATTATGAGTGTAGAAATATACAAATTTGACTGAATATAATCGGAAATTTAAAGACTTTATGTGAGATATGAAAAGCAGAAAAAGTTTATTACGTTATGACAAAACCGAGTGCTGGTACTACGATAAATATTGCCCTAAGTTGGTCCCTGTACAATTTTAGAAAATCCAAGTGTCATTCTATGGAATATAAAGGGGTTTTCATCAGGAAGATTATAGTTTTCAAAATCAAATGTACCCGGAATCTTAAGACCTACTTTTTACACCACCTTTCAACTTTCCTCTTACCCCTTTCCAAAGAAAGCTACCCATTAATTGGTAGGAAGAAATTCCTGAGTAAAGCTTTTCTTTAAAAAAAAAAATACATATTAGATCCATTCGCTTCTCTTTTACATGTATCCAAACCATTCATAAAATTATAATAGTCTAACCTTTTGTATGATGTAGGGATATAAAAATAACTAAGAATTATATTTAAATTTTTTTATAGCTGCTATATGATACTTTTTTTGTTGTCGTTGTCGTTGTAAAATTGTTGCTTGTTGATACTCTCATATGTTAGAGTTTATGGAATGAAACAAAACAATTTAAAAGCTGTGAGATGTGACATTTTTTTCACATTTTTTATGATTTTATAGCACTACTAAAGTGTTTCAATGTTTACAGGCAACTGTCAACGAAACACACACATATACGATGAACATATATTATGGGGCAAAAACAAAAAAAAAATGCATAGAATTTATGATAGTAGAGCACAAATAACAAAAAAAATTTAAATTTTTTCAACATAAATTTTTTATATATAATTTTTAACATCATTAGTTAGATATTGATACATTTGTTGGGGAAGCAACAATCAACATCATCATCATCATCATGGTCGTCATTATGAACTTGTAATTAAATTGATGACATTCTCTCCCTCCTCTTACTAAAACTTTGTTCATATTGTGGCCAAAAACTAAAAAAATAAACCATTTTTATTTTCCGACTAGACGACCAGAGTTCATTCATTTAAATACTATGTAGGCAACATGCAGCTATTGGGGCAACACACATCACATCATAAAGTATGCAACTAATTATGCGTTTAGTTCTTTGTTCATTCTATGCTTTATTTGCCACATTATCTGTTATTTAAATGATCTTTAATTGTATATTTTAAACGTTTATTTGTCGTCCTATATTATTTTATTTGAAATACAAAAAAAAGAAAAAATTTTGGAAATATTTTAATTCTATATATCACCAAATTCTTAGCAGTTATTTAATTGTTTTGTCTCAAATTATAGGTTTTTCGTTATCCGGAATTTTAAATTTTTATTTGTTCATTAATTATTTGTAATGGTTTTAACGTGCCCTTATATAATTTATATATTTTTTTTAATTTTATTATTTTTTATCGATTTCGTGGGTTTGTAATAAAATGCTTTTTTTATGATGTTTAAATTTAAATAAAATTTTTTATTATTTAACTTTAAATTTGGTAATTAAAAAAAAAAAAAAAACTGAAAAATATGTTTTTAATTAAACTTAAAATTAGTGTGAATCATGTTTAAACAATTTTCAAATAATGTTTAAAATTTAAAATTTAAATACAAATAAAAAATAAATATTCATATGTGTATAAATTTTTCTAAAAGTAGAATTCAGAGTGACAGATATATTTTTATGCAAATACAATAAGTTTTGAAAATGTCAAACTACACAGCAAAAAAAAATGGCAGTCATTCTGTAACTATAACTTCTTTCATTGTGTCCTAAACTTCAGTTGGCATTCTTTTATGATTTTTTGGTGTTATTCTAAGGCACGTCCAATATAATTCTTGTGTTCATATTTGAAATGCAATGATCTGAATATAAACCCGATGTATATATTAAAATATCACTCTTCATTACTTCTAGAGCATAAGTTATACACTCTAATTAATTTCTGTTGAAATTTACCCAACTTATAGTAGGAAACTGTACTCCTACTATAAGTTGGGTAAATTTACTCTGTGTGCGTAATCGGAAAAAAAGTACACACATTATGCGTAAGTTGGTGCACACATAATAGGTAATTTTACATCTAAAGTGCGTAAAAATTAAATGAAATTTTAATTTATAATTCGCAAATATACTAAAATTGTGCGTAAAAAAAAATAATTTGAAGTGTAAATATACGCATGAAATGCCTAAAAATGCATTTCTAAATGCGTAAAAATAACAAAAAAATGCGTATATTTACCAACGAAATGCTTTAAATTAAACCGCACAAAAACATTTGATTTATAAGACAAAACATTTATTTTTATTTCATACATTTATGATTTATAAATTATTAATTAAAAATATAAAACAGAATGCATTTAGCAATATTTACATTATTTAGCGCAGCTTTCTAATGGGCATGTGCAATAATGGTCACCTTCAATTTAAAGTATGCGGCTTGATTTGTATTCTCTCCTCCATTATAAAGAGCAACCTTTGCAGAGATATAGATTTTATACATCCGTGCACTTACAAAGTTGTCTTGCAAATATGTGGATCATGTTTTTGAAAATTGTACTTCAGTTTTTTTTTGTATGGATAAATGATTTTGATTTATTATACCGTTTTTGCTTTTTTTTTAATTTTTTATATTTTTCAATTTTAAAATGTCAAAACTTTTACCATTCTAATGTAGTATAATTACAAATAATACTAATTTTAGGCACAAAGTGTTTAATTGTAAACATATTATGTCTAATAATACTTTTTGTGTGTATTATTGTATATGAAAGTGTTAACAAAACAGTTTTACGCATTTGGTGTTTGTATTTACCGAATTTTCGTAATATTACATAAAACTTTACCCATTTTATTGTAGTAAATTTACAAACATTTTTTAGAGTGTAGTATATCGTATATATTTTTTAAATCTAAAGCATTTATTGAAATTGAGAAAATAGTTCTGATGAACTTTTTTAATTTTTTTATTAAATAATTTTTATATTTTAGTTTAAAATTTCATGAGGGTTAGAATTTATGCAGTTTTGCAATTTTTGATAAAAGATTTGAAAAATCAAGTAAAAGAGATTTTTTTTAACCTTTAATTGAAACTAGCTTAGCCTGTCATTTGCCTTTTTTCAGCCTTAAATATTTATGACGACGCAATCTGTGCATTTTTGCATTATGTATTTTAATTAACACAACATCATTTCCAGTTTTAATTCAGAATTTACCAAAAAAATTTTAAAATTGTGTAAAAATTATTTCAAATTGCCCAAAAATGTTTTACAATTTTGCAAAATTTATTTTAAAATGTTGAAAAATATTTTGAAATTGTCTAAAAATGTTTCCAAATTGTACAACCAGTTTTTAAATTATCCAAAAGTATTTTAAAATTTGTCTAAAAATTTTTTAAAATTTTTGAAAATTGTTTCAAAAATGCTTTTTCACTGCATTTGTTTTAATAAATAGTATTTGTATATCAATGCATAAATTTCGCTTCTTTAAACTTCTTTTTCTGCATTCTTATGAATTAAATTTTCATCAAAGCTTAAATACTACAAAGTATATGAACATTTTCCACTCATGCATCATTGTGTTATCACTGCTTCCTTAGAGTAAAGTATGAGTAATGCTAGCTACATTTGAATACTTCTATTCTATGACACGCTAATGATAAATTCATCGATGAAACCATTAGAAAAGAAGTGATGCCTTTGCCATAGTAGTGATGCTTTTATTGTTTCTTTGGCAGCTTCATTTTTGCTGGTAAATCTGATATAATTTAAGGCTTTTTCTTTATAACTTACAGTGCAGCTGGTATTCAACCGCGTAAGTCTAGAGTTCTAAACAAAATTTTAAATTTGCACCAATTTATCAGTTTTATTAGGTAAATTTAATTTGTATGAATATTTATTTTACTCACTGTATGTAAATGTAAACGATAGAAATTTAATATGACAACTTTGTGTTCTAGATAAAAAGTAATTAACAGATTACATAGTTTAAATGTTACAATTTAATTAAAATTGTTTTTGGTGTTTTGTATATCGATGATGCAATTATTGCTTGTTCTCTTTTTTACAAAATATTCACAATAAATAGTTAACGTGTTTTGTTTAATAATTAATTTAAAATTAAAGTTTAAATATTTTAATAATACTTAACTATATTTTGGTACGTTTTGTGTTGCAAGAGGAAAGTGTTTAAAGTTTTTGAAGCTTAATTTCGAATCGCGATTTTAAAATTTTTAATCACATAAGAATTTTTAGCAAGTAAAAGGATTAAAATTTTGCTCCAGGTATGATCAATGAAAATATCAATTGAGTATCAAACATTATTAGAAATAGTAATTTAAACATCAAAAATACCAAAAATATTGGTTCCTGTAGATTTTCTGAATTTTTTATTTTTTTAATATCTCTGCCACCAGCATAATTTGATTTGAGTATTTTAAGATTCAGTAGAAAATGGAAAATAACAGCTTTCATGGCAAAAATCTATGAATTAAGCTACGATTTGCTCCCTCATCCGTCCAATTATCCGGATATAACCCCAAATGTTTCTACATCCAAAGAATTGGCTCAGCGAAAAGAAATTTGCCTCCAACGATAAAAATCATCACACAAGCAAACTTTTTTTGATGGCCTGGACAAATCTTATTTTTTTTTTTTTTGAAGGGATAAAAACAAATTGGAAAAACGGACAAAGTGTATAGAGCTCAAAGGAGAGTATGTTGAAAAATAAAATGATTTTTTATCCAAAAACCTGTGTTTCATTCAAAAAGTCACGGACTTATTGACTGGACCTCGTATTAGAAACGATTTACCTTTCTCTGATTAATTTTTTACGCACCAAAAAACTTTTAAGGTTTTAATTGTAGTACAAAAAGTAATTAATTTAGTGCCAACTTTATCATCTCAATAATAATTTACAACAAATTGTTCACAAAAAGGTCCTTAAAAAAATAATAAAAAGGATTAATTTACAACAAATTCTTCACAAAAAGGTCCTTAAAAAAATAATAAAAAGCATTACACCTGTACTTTTAAGGCTCCAATAGTACCACAAAAATTATTATGTAGAGCATCAAATTTGCCATACCTTCTCACCACAGTGTTTTTGTTACAAATAATATAAAATAATGAAAATGTCAAAATTTTATGGAGATAAAAACCAACAATTTTGAAGTGAAAAAATTATTTGGATGTGAAAGTGAAAAAAATTTTTGTGGTGAAAAAAATATTGTGTGGTGAAAAAAATCTTTTGAGGTGAATAAGATATAAGAAAATATTTTACGCTACTATGAAAGTTTACAAAAAGACACCAATTTTGAAAAACACTTAAAATTTTTTTGCCGGTTTCTAAGCCAACTGATTTTTAATACCCAACTGATCGACAGGATGTCCATTTATATAGGGCAACCCTACTTGAACCTTTTCACCATTATCGCCATGTAAATAGACGGACTATCAGACAGATGGACGGACATCGCTATATTCACAGAATAAAGCATATGGATCAAAAATATATACTTTATGGGGTTAATACCTTTATTTAAAGATATTAGAATCGAAAAGATATACTGATATTTACCCATCAGTGGTAACGTCTATCAGAGAGTCACACTTAAAATAGTTTGAAAGTTAAAATAACAGAAAATGTCATTTACAAGAAATGATATTTTATTTAAAAACCGGTCTTCTTTATTTAAACCAAATGGCTTTTGTTATTTTTTTTAAATATTGTTCAAACAACTGACACATCCGTAAGAAACTAATGATTAATCAGTAAAATTAAATGTTAAGATTTCACCTAACAATTCCTTAAAAAATAAATGATTTTATCATTTATTTGAAATTATTTTTATTTTGTATTTTTTTTTTTTTTTGGTGTTTTGTTTTTATAAATCTACAAAATGTACACTCACAATATTATTTCGTTTAAAATAATTTAAAATACAAATTAAATTAATCGAAAATACAATCAAAAAGAGGACTACTGATTTTTCATTATATATTTAACCCATTTTGTTGTTTATTTTCAATCATTGTTTAATAATCGCCATAAGTAGTAAAATCAATCGAAAGTAGTTTAAAATAACCATCAATTTTAAACTAACAAAAAGTAGAAAAAAACTATTTTTGTGGTTTGTTTTTCAAATTAAAAATTTTTTTTATTTGTATGTAATTTTACAAAACACAACACACACAGACGCATATATTTTCTTATTTTCTTGTTTGTATATTTAAATAATAATATATTTAAATAATTTGTTGTAATTTTTATTGAAATAATTTTGTATATATACAAACTATTTTGGTAAAAAAAACAAAAAGGAATTATATGAATTTCTATTTTTTGAAGCAGAAAACATAAAATTTTACATTTAACAGAAAATATCAACTCCTACTGAATGTCTGTAAATTTTAATAGTTTGTTTTTTCAATAACTCATTCAAATAGTTAAAAAAATATATTTCTATGAATTTCAATTGATTCTTCGTTTAAAAACAAACTTTACGTATTACTTTTTAAATAAACTACAGTCGGTAACGGAAAATATATTGTGAGTGTATGTATGCATGACAATAGACATTTGTTGTGTGAATGTGTTTCTGTATGTATGTGTGTTTATGAAGTTCTTGAAATTTGAATTGAAATAATTTTGGGTATAAGCAACCAAAAAACAAGTTGGAATTTTTTAAATATTTTTTTTTTTAAACAGACAGCAAGCAAAATTTAAATTTCAAACAACTGTAATTTACACAAATAAACTACAAATTTCCGTTTTGTGGGTAAATTTTTATTAAATTTTAAATAAATGAAAAAAATAAATAAAACTGAAAAAATCGGTAAATGATAGCAAATTATTTCGAACAAATGTAACATATAAAAAAGTTAAAATAGATATTTCTTTGAAAAGTAAATATATGTTCTTTTATTTTTTAAATGGAACGAAAACTTGTTTATTAAACTACAAACAGTAAACTACATAATATTCTGAGTGTATAAACACACATACAATTTGTTGAACAACTTGGAATTTCTTTATAAAATTTTAGTATGATATATCGAAGTTTCTAAATACAATAATAAAAGTTTTTATTCTGGCGGTCCCCATAAAGAAATCATAATCTGCAGAATACATAAATAAAAATTAAATTTGTTTCCAATCGAAATATTACCAGCAACATTATTTTTCAGTTGAAACCATCGAATTATTGTGGCAATACAAATTTTCTTGTCAAAGTCAAATTGCTCCCTGTGGGAAACGGACCATGTGACTGGTCTATTGGGACAGGGACTTTTTCTTTTATAAGAAAGGGACCGGTTACTTATGCTTATGATAGGAGGGGATGAATTGCGCTTTGTGACATGTCACAGGTCAGACACTGTTTACAAAAGCACTTGTCGTAAAACAAACATAAAAAACTGGTACCAGAAATTAATCAAAGGGCACACATGGGAATATGTCTAAAAATAGATTTTCACTTAATTAATTAATTGAGTGAAAACCTATTTTTATAAAAGTAGAAATTTAAAAAAATTGATTGGGCGATAACACAACTTTCCGCTCTGCCGTTGCTCATTCATATTGGCTGGCTAAAAGCAAAGTTCTGTTGTTTTGATTTTCTGTTCCAATAACTCGAAAAAAAGAAAAAATTCAACGAAAATACCAAGAAAATCAAAGAAAAAAATTGAAATAACACTAAAACTACACAAAAAAAAAAAAAAATAATTTGTACCAATTTTATCATATGCCCTCTGGTGGCCACTCCCGGAATACGTTTTTTGAGATCATCATTCGCCGTATGATAACTTCAAATTGGGCACAAAAATGTTAATTAAAATAAAAAATTGTTTGTAAATTAAGAAAACATTACTAAAATGGAGAAGTCACAATATAAAAATTAATTAAAATTTCGACAATTACATATAATATATCAGTATATGAGATAATAAAAGTGTAAAAAACTAATCTGAATTTATCAAAGGAACGTTAAATAGTATCGACTTCGCGTTTTAACGACAGATATTTAAATTTTTTCCTGCTGCTTCGACATAAACATTTTTTAAAGAAAATTTTAAAAATTAAAAAAGATTTAGTTTTTTTTTTATTTTGTTAAACTAAAGCCGAACTAAAACCCATCACACAATTTAATAAAATTCCAACTACACTCAGAAAATAAAGTTGGTAAAAAAAATTTGTAAAGGGTTTTCAATCCCACTTTTTACTATTTTTGTACTGATTTTTAGTAACAAAATTATTATTTAGTAAATTTTTTTGCTACTTTCATTTTACAAATTACAGAACTTTTATAGAACATTTACAAATTTTTGTTGCTTACTTCAATATTCACTTTAAAAGTTTTTGAAAACCGATTTTCCAAAATTAGCAAAATAATTTACTAATTTTAAAAAAATTGGATATTGAAGGAAATTTTATTTCTAATAATTAAAAATTATACTTAGAAACTTAAATTGCCTTAAAATGTTACATAGGTTGAAAAAACGATCGGAAGTGAAGATACGTTTCACGACCGACTCATGTACAAAAATAGGACATCCACTTAAAATACACTCAAAACTTTTTTAGTTCAAAAAATCAGCTCCTAAAACAACGAAAATTTCACCTCAAAATCCAAAAATATTACTTAAAATATTTTTGAAAACTATTACTAGCAAATTAAAACAAAATGATAAATTCGTTTATGTTTTAACTATTTTTTAAGACTTTTTAATTTTTTTTTTTTTAATTTTGCCTAAAATATTTTTTAAAAAAAATTAACAAAAAAAAAATGTTGTTCGATATAAAAAAATATTATATAAATTTGCTTATTCAAATTCGTTAGGCTTTTTCAAAAGAAATAAGCAGCTTTAAAGTGTAAAAAGTGTATCTAAAAACAATTGAGTTAATTTGTGCATTTAAATACTTTTTTTTAAATTAAATTTTTTTTTTATTTTACAATTTATTGAGTTCATAGCAATTTACTAAAATTTAGTGGCGCTTTAATTTAATATACTTAATTGATTGTACTAATATTAGTAATTTTTAGTAAATTTTTTTTGGGGATTTTAGAAAATCGACTTTAAATTCCACTTTACAAAAGGTTTACTAAAATTTAGTAACGGCAACTAATTTTTTCTACTAATTTCATTGTACTACACGTCAGCATACATGTGTTGCTGAGATTAGCAAAAAATACCGCTGGGCTCAAATTAGCAAAATTTCCCGTAATAAGAGCAAAATTTTCAGTTGCCATTACAGACTATTTTTGGTGAGTGTATGTAAGTAGAAACTCTTTAACATTAAAAAAAAATAAAAGCGAAGATATTTAAAAAATTAAAACAAAAAAGTGCAAAAATTTAAAAGTCTTCTTAAACGAAAAAAGTAAAATTGAAAAAAAAAAACACGTAAGAATATTATACCCAATGGTGGGCATTTTTTTAACTTGTAAACATTTAAAATTTCTTGTTTCTACCAAAAGTTTTTTTTTTTAATTTTTCTTCAAAAATATTTAGATCAAAAATTCAACTGGAATTTGGAATTAAGTGTTTTTAAATTTGTGCTATATTAATGCATCAAAGACGTTAACTTTAGAATTTTTGTACCACTTCACTGATATGTGCTGGATCTGTCGTATCTTCACCAGTCATAGGGTAGATTTTTTCAAACTGGTTTGCTTTTGTCTGTTCAGGGTACATATCACAAGGTAGCCACTTTCAGATCGGTCCTATTTAAGCAGTCAGGAAGTAAAATGTAACTATTTTTGTCGGTCAGGGAACAGGTCACAGGATAATAGGTGCTTTTAATTTGGTACCATTTGCAACCCTTACGGGTTAGGTGTTCGAACTTAAACCTTTTTCCACACAAGACTTTAAACTGATTTTTTGTTACGACAACCAAACTAATCGGTTGTCAATAAATTTGATTTCCATCTCAAATTAGTTTTTTTTCTGTGTGCAGGTAAATTTACATTAATTAAAGGGGTTTTTATAATTAGTCTTAAAAAATGCTAATTATAAAAAAAAACCTTTCCACTAAAAACTATTAAATGTTTCATAATACGTATTATTTTCTTTGTTAACAATCCATTATTGATTGATTGATTGATTGATGATATGGTATTTAACTTTTCATCAACAGCATAAACACTTCTTTAACTCTTTAAACCAATTAAAAACTGCACATATGAGCTAAACATAATCTCAGTTTTAAAGAAAACAAGAAAATGTTTCAATAACTTTAACAAAAAACCAAGCAATCAATTTTTAAAGTATTGAAAATATAGAAAAAAACAACAACCATAAATTAGTTACACAACTTTGACTAACAAGCTACAATAAATTTTAACATATTACAGAACAACGAATAGACAGATCGATGGTGTAGAGTGGAGTAATACATCAAATAGTCATTAAAAGATTTAAAAAGAAATACAAAAAAAAACATTAAAAAACCTACAAAATTAACAATTTTTGTTAAAAAAAACATATATTGTAAAATTTTAATGAGTTTTTTTGTTCATCTTCTTTGATTTTGTAACTTAAGAAAGGGGTTTACCATGATATTTAGTTGTATTTTTTTAATGGAAAAAAAACTTAAAATTATTTATGTAAATTTGTATAAAAATAAACAATATTTAATTTTTACAATACAAGTCATAAATTACTGTTCTACACAGTACAGGTAAAATATTATATGAAAAGTTAAAATTTTGTATTTATTTTTTTCTTTTAGATTTTGGTTCAATGTAAACATGTCTCAAGTGCATACAATATGAGTATTTGACTGAATTGAATTTGAATTCAACTATAAAACGATTAAAAGAACAACTCATTAGAAATTTGTTGCTTGTAAGTATGTCATTATGTTTGGTTAAAGAACATAATGCATTTTAAGTAGTGCATTTCAGTGTAAGCCTAAGTAAAAGTTTAGGGAATATTGGGAGACATGATGACAAACAATTTGGAAATAATTGGTGAAATTATTTTATTTTTAATAAAGATAATGTGATATAAAGACAGAATTAAAAAGAAATATTTACTTCTTTAACTCTCAAAAATCCTTCAACATTGCCTGAAGGTAAAAAAAAATGGTTAGGGCCCACCTCAGAGGCTAGAAAATTTTTCTTTGAAAGTTTCACATTCTGCATTCTTCATTAAGGAAACGAATTAATAAGTTAAAATTTATTTAGCCCGAGCATTAATATAACTATATGATAGGAAATGTTTCGATCTTGTAAAGAAAAATATCAAACAATCTGAATTTATCAGAAATTTGGAATTGTTCTTTTGAAACTAGAAAATTATGAATCCATATAATTTTTTTTTTCGAGAAAAAAAAACTGTAACAGATTTAATTTAATATTAAAATAATTTAATATTAATTTTTTTTTACCATAAACATTTGTTGTAGTGTAAACAGCACAGTTTTCTTACAGAAAACTTTTTAATTTTTTTAAATTGAAAAAATTTTAATATTCTTTTATGTTTCCCGTTCTTCCGTTCTTTCTTTCTCTACTTTGGAAATCAACGAGATATGTTTGTAAGCTCTTAATTAAAAAATATTATAAAAATTAAAAAACAATACAAAAAGTGTCGAAATTTTGACTTGCAATCTAATTTTTTCTTAAGAATATAATGGGTGGTTAAATTTTAAGGGCCGAAGTTGAATGTAAACCACACCTAAACGTCAAGTTTTTTTTATGCATTTCATTTGCCATTTCTCAATTTCAGACTAACTCAATTTGAACCATGGAAAGATACACAATCGAGCAACGCGTTAAAGTTATTCAGGCTTGTTATAAAAATGGGCGTTTAAATCAAAATGCATATCGTGCACTTCGTGATATTTTCGATGAATTTAATCGTCCAAATTTTCGTACAATCGGAAAAATCGTGCAAAAATTTGAGCAAACCGGGTCTGTAGAATATGTGAAAACACCAGTGCATGCTCGTACAGCTCGTACTGCAGAAAATATTGCTGCTGTTCCACCTCAACTCGTCGTTGTGCCCAACAATTGCACCTCTCACGCTCGTCGTTGATGAACATTATGCATAAAGACTTGCATTTACACGCTTACAAGGTGTAATTGACTCAAGAACTAAAGCCTCTTGACCATTCCAAACGTCGTCAATGGTCAGAATGGTGGCAAGAAATGGCAACAGTGGATGATCAATTTTCAAAGAAAATCATCTTCAGTGATGAGGCACATTTTCACCTCAGTGGATTCGTCAATTAGCAGAATTGCCGCATTTGGGCCAATGCACCCACAAAGAGTGACTTTTTGGTGCGGTTTATGGGCTGGCGGTATCATCGGGCCGTATTTTTTCCAAAATGAGGCCGGTCAGGCAGTTGCTGTGAATGGTGTTCGCTATCGTGGGATGATAACGAACTTTATATGGCCCGAATTGAAAAATAAGGATGTGCACGATATGTGGTTTCAACAGGTCGGTGCCACTTGCCACACAGCTAACGAAACAATGGCTCTTTTGCACGACAAATTCAATGGCCGTGTTATCTCACGTAGAGGCCATGTCAATTGGCTGCCAAGATCATGTGATTTGACACCGTTGGACTTCTTTTTTTGGCGTTATTTGAAATAAAAGGTGTACGTCAATAAGCCAGCAACAATTCAACAACTAAAGGATGAGATTATTCGACACATTAACGGCATAGAACCTCAATTATGCCTCAGCGTCATCGAAAATTTGCACCATCGGATGGAGGTGTGCCGCTAAGGTTGGGCGGCCATTTAGTCAATATTTTGTTCCATACGTAATTAAGCTATACCATATTATCAGAATAAAAATAAATGACAATAATTTCCTAAATAATTTGTTTTATTCAAAATCAACATCGGCCCTTAAAATTTGACCACCCTTTTTTACTAAGAGACAATATTTTAAACTTTGTCCAAGCTGGAGACCACTGATCATCGATTAGGTAATTATTCGAAAAATGAAGAAAATTAATTAATAGATTATTCGGATTAATGTAAAATAAATGTATTTCTTTCATCAATAAGAACACAAAGAGCTGTTTTTTGCTGATATATCAAGATAAGTCTATTCCTGAGATTTTTTAAAGAGTCGCCTTATAATCTCAGAGGAATCAGACGACTCTTTAAAAAGAAAATGTCGGACGTGTTCAGTGAAAGTTATCCCTTAAAAACGTAGTGTAGATAGTGTTTTCCGAAGTGGGAAATTTTGTTGATTAATTTGGTTTTTATTTTCTTTTTTAACACTGTCCAGAATAAAATTAAAAATGCCTAAATAAACAAGAGTTGCCTACAAAAAAAAATCAATAACAAATTCTTAAAAATATGGTATGAATACTTTTGGCGAAATTCACAAACAAAATTTGATATAAGTGACTCTTTCACCACCTGGTTTAAGCTTTAGATTTAGAGGTTAAAAACCACGCATATTCCTGACAATTCCTCAGCGATATTTCTGTGATTGTGATATTAAGAATTAAAATATGCGAATTCTTAAATATTTTTGACTAAACAATTTAATTCTGCTGAAGTTCCTACTTTATCAAAAATTGTTGATAAATCAAATAAGAAACCAAATTCCATGTTATTTTTTAGTTTTTATAACTTTTTCATAGAATTTTAAATGAAACTGTTTTTTAGAAAATACAGTTTTCGAATTTAAAGCAATTTTATATTATTTTATAACATAAGTGTTTGTTAGGAATATGCCTAGTCACGTGTTTCATTGCTAAGGAGAAAAAAGTATATTTTAATAGGATTTTTGTTTTAGCTCTGCTTAGAGGCTTTAGCTTTTCTAAAACTACGCGTTCTGATGAGATCTTTTGTCAGCTCGAAATACATTTATACGGAGGTTGAAGCTCCATTTCAATTTTTTGGACATGAAAAATATAATTTTATATTATTTAAAATTTATTTGTTAAAGGAATTGAAACAAAAATAATAATTGTCTTTCATATTTTCTTAAGCCTATATAACATTTGCTTTGATTCAGTCGATTTGAAAAGATATTCATTGTATTTTGATGTTTTTTTCTAAGAAAATTTGAAAGTTTTAAGAAAAATAACAAAAAAATTCATATCAAAAATTTAACCGGTTAATCGAACTATTTTCATCGATTATTCGGGTCGTATAATTGTTTGATTTTTAAATTATTTGTTTCGACATTATCCGAATTGGAAACACTAAAATATTGGTACCTAACTTCCATAGTTAGAAACCCAATATTTTTGTTAGAATAAGTGTATTTTTATGAGTGATTAATTCCACAAAAAAAAACTATTGCAAATGTTAAAATAAGTAACAATTTCATCAAAATTCATCAAAATATTACACGACGTTTTAAACAACATAATCACTATTTTTAAGTCGCTGATATTTTGATGAGCATTGCTGTAATTTAATTCATCAAATAATTTACAAGAACAAAAAGGTACTTCTTTTGTGACGTCATTAATTATAAATTACATGTTTGCATACTTGCCAAGTATAAAAACAACATTACATGCTAACATTTTGTTTATTACTTAACATTCTTAGTGTTACATTCTCTTTCTTAATAACATGTAATTTTTACATTTAACAGTTTACTATTGTTAACATTTTACTAGTTTAACATCAACAAAGAGAATTATACAATTTTTGTTTAATTAATTTCTTATAATGGATCTGTTCACAATAGGTCTGTTCGTCAAATTTAATGAAATCAAATTATTATTCAGATATTATTTAGATCAATTATGAAAATTTTCAACATATCTTTAACTTTATAATTAATTTGACTATTAATTTGTAAATTGCGGCTTGTAAATATTGAGCTCAAATCCTAGCCGGCATTGCTGAAAAAGGATAATTTTGATGTAAACTAAAATCTCAACTGAGACTTCAAAAAAATCGTAAAATTAATCATATAATCGTTTATTATTTCATCAATTGAAAAAAAAAAAATAATTAAACAACAATTATTAGAAATTTTTTTAAGGGATCAAATAATTCAGATATGAATAAATTACTTAGGAATGTAGGTAAAAAATTAATTTATTTAATATTTAATTTGTTATTAGAAATGTTAAAATTTTAATAAAAATATTTTATTGGGAATGTTAAAATGTAAGCGGAAAACACGGAAAATTAGATAAATAATTTGTTTTAGTATTTTTTGAACACTGAAATATTTCCAGTGATAAATCGCAGCGCATGTAATTTTGTTTCGGTCATTTGGCTTGTCCAGATCTCCCGATTTGACTGTTCGGGACTTCTAACTCTGGGGGATATTTTTGCAATCGTTGGTGTAAGCGACAAGCTTTGCAGCTTGCAGGAGTCAAAGAACAACATTCAAGCCAAAATTGACAAAACGTGACACCACAAATGCTGCGTACAATTATGAAAAAATGTAACCAAAAGAGTACAAATTTCCATCAACGCTGATGGCGGCCATTTGTCGGGCATAATTTTTTACAATTTATTAAAACAAAAATTATAAGTGCAAATTTTCAACGAGTTATTTTTTGCAGCAAAAAGCGCTCGCGCAACAATAGACATTTTAAAGGATGCATTTACGGGATGCCTAATGTCACGTTTTAGCGATTTAAAGTGGCCCGCAACCACTTCAGGTATTTTTTGTAGGGGTTTTTGAAGCGAAGGGGCTATGAGAACAAGTTACAGCCTTTTGAATTTCTCGAAGAGAATATCCGATAAGAGTGCCAGAACTTATCGCCCGAAATTCTCTGCAGAACGATAGTAAACTCGGTAAAAAGAGCCTAAATGATCATCAACAATGGCGGCGCCCACTTGACTATGGTAATCTTCAAAAATTAATGGAACAAAACCTACAGGACCAAATAAACACACAGAGAAAACAGATTCATTGTGACAGCCAAATTTTTTACCAACCAAATTGTTAGTTTGGAACCACAAATATATTTGTTTGGAATGCAAATATTTCAATTGTATTAAGAAAATATTTAGTTAAGACAACAGTAATCGAATTGCTTTTGCTGCAACCAAAATATTCAGTTGGCGAGAAATTCGGTAAACACGATGTATCTGTTTTCTCTGTGCATAAAAAAAAACTAATTATGTCGTTTAAAGATATAGCAAAACAACATCGGGCGAATAATGTTGAGCCACCCTGTATATTAGACCGTGCCAAAGTTTGACAAAATTTCGAATATCTCCTGGCAATAGCAATCAAACGATGCTTATTGATGTACTTGCGAAAAATAAAAATAATATTTAAACGGCGCATTTGAAATTTTAGATTTAACAAAAAAAAAAAAGATTTTTTTACGAAATTCGAAAATTTTTCAACAATGGGACGGCCTATTATATATATTTATCTTATCAGCCGTTTATAACTTGTTTTTTTTTTTTAATTTTCTCTCATCTAAAAATTATTAATTTTTAATTTAATTTTTGATTTAGCACTTTCCTGTTTTAAGCCCTGTGCTGTACACGAAAATATTCTCCTCAATAAAAATTAGATTAATAAGTTTTCTAATATGATAAATTAATTTCTGATTATACGATTATACAGAATTTGAAGCACTTTTGATACAACGTTTAATGGCTATTTGGAGCCACTCTTGCCTATCAGAGGGTTAAAATAAAAATCTCTTAAAATTGAAATCATTCCAGCCAACAAGTATTACCATTTTCCCCTTACATCCACATTTGGTATTGTGGCATAAAAATAATAACTTGTTAATGCACAATATGTCTACTAGTTGTATAAAATTAAGCAATTCATGCTTAATTTAAATTTTTATAATGTTTTCAAATAATTTGATTTATTTTGTTATGTTAATTTTTCAATTCTTTCTAATTTTATGGGCATTTCAAAAGAATTTAAATTTTAATGTTTGTCATTGTTATTATTTGTTACTATTTAAATTCAACAGCAGTTTGTGAAAAAAAATGTATTCTAATTGTTTGATTAAGTATTGGAAACATAATAAAAGATATTTAAATATTGACTTAAGCAGACATTAAGAGTCTCAAGATTATTTGAAATATTTATTCAACACTACACTAAAAAATTATATGTTAAAGAATAATAAATAGAGGGGGGAAAAAGAAAAGAAAACAAACAAATAAAAAAAAAAGAGTTGAACAGATGAAGAAGAAGAAAATAATAAAAAACAATTCTTGGAATTATTTAACCAACAAACACCAGAAAAAGAGTTACAACTAAAACATCAACAATTTCAGAAGAAAAAAAAAAAACACAAAATAATATTGATCTGCTAATTCTTGTTAAAAAACAGGAATACTAAAATTTTAAATTAAAATATAAACATTGCCATGTATCTTTAGTTAAACTATAACTTACCTAATAAACGCATTACTTCCTGAGGATTGAGATACAAATTCAGATGGCCCCAGCAGCCGCCCAATGTGGAGAGTATTATTAACAAACTTAATGATAGCCAATGCAGCTGCAAATTTCCCCTTGCCCCTAGTGTCGTTGTTATTTTTGACGTTGTAGAGTGTAAACACGCCATATTTGTTATTGTGGAATTATAGATTTACTTAAAACAATTGGCAACTAATTTATCTTTTTTAATTGTAATAATAATTGGCACTTTTTTTTTGTTAAATAAATTATTTAATTTATATTTCCATATTTTCATAAGATTTTAATTCACTTATAATCACAGTTTCTTTTACACAAAATTATTTTTATTATTTCTTTTATTGCTCTCACTCTCTTGTTATATTACTCTTTTTTTTCTCACTCTTCTTCTTTTTACTTACATTTTTTTTCTTTAATATGTATACAAACACAGCAAATATGTATAAAAAAAATATGTAAACAAAAAACCAATAAAATCTAAAAAAAGCCGTCAATCTAAGAACTAAATGCACGTTTTTTTATAATAAATATTTTATTTAAAATCACTTTATTCTAATTAAACATAATTTATTTAATATTCTTGTAATATTTATTGTATTTTTGTTAACCGAAATGTGAATTTTTTTGTTGTAATGTAAAAATATATATTTTTGTATTTTGATTATTATTGTAATGAACAAGCGCAGTACTAAACACCCTGCACTCTTGAATTATAGCTGTCAACTAAAATATGCCAAACTAGTTAAACAATTCTGACATAAAAGGTATACAACAAAAAACAGTGCTGCCAATTTTTATGTTTACTTGAGTTGCTAAAGCGACCTCAAGCGTTTATTTTTGTTAATAATCCAAAAACGAAACAATGGAGTAGGAGAAAATGAGAAAGAGCAACAAATGAGAGCAATGAGTATAGATTTTCTAAATATTTGTAGCAGCAAATTAATTTAAGTGTATTTTATTTTAAAATGTGGATGTTATTTTTCAAAAATATCTGCTGCATGTACATATAACAGTTTTTTTATGAACTACTACTCCTCTTTTAAATAAAATAAAATTTTCAATACATATAAAAATAAAACATGGATGACTAAACTGATCAACCTTATCGCATTTGGGGGGATTATTCACACTTTTTAGAGACTTGAATATTTTTCTTGAATCAAAACTCTTGCTTTTTCATATATTTACGTCTTCTAAAGGCATTTATATAAACTATAATAAAATGCTTAAAAACGTTCAATGTTGATGTTGTGATTAAATGTCAGAAATCTTGGAGTTTTTAATAGAAATAAAGTCATCAGAATGTGATCGTTTTGAAAAGTGCTCTTTCGACTAAAAACTCTATTTTAAATTAAAAGAATATGTTAACTCGATGAAATCCAGATTTTCATTAAAAAAAATTAAATATCCCCTTATTTGCACTAAAATTCCACTTTTATTTACACCAAAATCCAATTTTGGATGAAAAACAGTTGTTCACATTAGGAATGACTGACATAACATCGCTGAAGCAAGAAACCTGAAATTTTTCATGTATGTTCCCCTCCAAATTTGTATACTTCTTAAAATCATTTTAGAGGCTGATCCATCAGAACTAACCAGTGGCCAAAGAGAAGTAAATAGTGTATACACTCAGAATATTATGTAGTTAACTGTTTGTAGTTTAATAAAAAAGTTTTCCTTTTCATTTAAAAATAAAGGAACATACATTTATTTGTCAAAGAAATATCTATATTAACTTTTTTATACATTTATTCGAAATAATTTACTATCATTAACAATTTTTTTTTCAGTTTCATTTATTTTTTTCATTTGTTTGAAATTTAATAAAAATTTACCCACAAAACGGAAACTTGTGGTTTATTTGTGTCCGTAACAGTTATTACAAATTTAAATTTTGCTTGTGTCTGTTTCAAAAAAAAAAATATTCAAAAAATTTCAATTTGTTTTTTTTATTTAAATTGGTTGTATATATACAAAATTTTTCAATACAAATTACAAGTACTTCATAAACACACATACATAAACAAATACATTCACCCAAAAAGTGTTTATAGCTTCATATGCATACATACATTTTGTATTGTACGAGTATATTAAAAAAAAAAAAAAAATTGAAAAACGGAAATAATTTCAAATAAATGAAAAAAACAGTTATTTTTTAAGGATTGGTAGGTAAAATTTTGACATTTATTTTAACTGATTATATCATTTGTTTCATACGGATGTGTCAGTTGATTAATCAAGATTTAAAAATAAATAACAAATGGCATTTAATTTAAATGAAAATTAAGTAGACCGGTTTTTAAATGAACTATCATTTCTTTTAAATGATATTTTTAGTTATTTTAATTTACAAACTTTTTTTAAGTGTACTTATCCCATTCCCATCCCGTGTGCCATATGGTACCACGAGGATTCCATAAACTTTTTAAGTCGATCGCGTGCAATGAACACACGCTAACATGTACGCAACCGGTTGTTGTTTAAAATTGTGGAGGCAGGAATTAAATAATGTTTAAGCAACTCTCAGCCCTTTACTATCCCACAAGCGGGCACAATGCCTGGCCCTACCAATAAATACAAAAAATTTTATTTTTCTTCGGATTTGGATTCGGGACTTCCCACTAAACTGCATAAAGTACAAAGTTATTCGTTCATAAGAATAAGATTTAAAAATTGAATTAAGGAATTGTGTTTCGAATGTTTTAAATGGTTAACTTTTACGTTGCTTTATATATTTTTTTTACAAATTAAGATTGTAATGTTTATGGAGTTGGACTGTTACACAAAAGTTTGCCAGTTCGCTTCCAAGCGACGTCAATATTAATTTAGTAAAATAATAAGTTTGCGTTCTCTATCCCTCTGATAGCATTTAATTCCACAGGTGTTCCAATTACACTTAACCCCACCGAAGTAAAAATACCATAACAGGGCTATGAGCTAAAAAGCTTCAACAATATTGGCAAAACTACATCAGATGGGGGGCAACAGCTGTTCTAGGGTGTACCATCCCGTCAAATTACAATATTGGCATATTTGAAGCCCTTTATCTTTTGCCGCCCTTTATCCCTCTTCTGTCTACTTCTTAACACATTTATTAATAGGAAAATTTTACAGTGTTGCTTTTCTTTCAAAATAAAAATTGTTTGTGTAATTTTAAATATTTATGAAAAATTTCAAATATCCCCAAAAATCCTCGAAATATATGTATTTTAAATCCTTTAAAAATCCACTATCCCCAATTTAAAATTTTTCTTCCCAAACCCCAAACTTAGAGACAAAACCCCAGGTCTGGCAAACTTGAGCTCAAGTAACTCAGATGTCTGTTATTAGCGGAGTAAGTAGGTACAATATTTCGGTCAATTAGGTTTTAAAAAGTTTAGATTGAATATTGAATATTAACAGTTTAGATGGTATATTATAATATACCATCTAAACTGTGGGTTTAAACTAGTGTTATTAATGACTGGTAATAATCCATTATCTTTTATTTTGTAATATACAAATATCATTCCGCACTATAATAAATCTTACTACTTAGATTGTATTACCTTGGATCAATAATATGCAAAATATCATATACTTTATGGCAAATTACCTGCCATGTTACAACGATAATGGGTCTGGTAAACATAAGTTTTATTGTTTATAACAAATACTTCTTTTGGAAATTTATGTACCTTATCTGTAACAAGTAATTTTTTACCTGACCTAATTGTTACCATAAAGGTATATCATGTGAAATATTTTTTACTTTTGACAGATTTTCGCAGATTAGAAAATCATTAATATTTACAAGGATATTTTAATATTCTGTTATTCGGATTAGTAGTCTTAATAGATAATAAGTTGGGAATTAAGTTAGAATGTGTCACCTTGTTTCCACAAAGTATCCTTCAAATTAAAACAGTGAAATAGTATGGATTATACATTTTTAAAATATAACAATTAATATTATTTATAGACCGAACAATAATACTAATCCAAGGCAAATTTCAAACTTTCCCTTAAGACCAAAATTATATATCATTGTTATAACCTCTGGATTGGTCATATAAAATTCTGAAAAAAAACTTTATAAAATATAACAGAGTCTAAAAGCAATTCCTGTTTTATAAGCATGGTTACAAATTGACTCCTTTACTTTTAAATAAACACGCCTAATAATGTTTGCTGCATATTCACAAAAGATACTTGGCTAACATTTTCCTAAATAGCAACCCATCATTATAAACCTTACATTAATTTATTCTACTGATTTAATAATGTTATTATTTTTTTAAATATTATACCTAAATATAATAATAAAGTCAAATACATATTGCATATTGATTATGCTAATCACTGTGTACGTGCTAAATATAACAGCGAATGATTTTTATACCGCATCAATTTGGTTTTGCCACATTGATGATATGCAATACGGATATTTGAATTTCAATATATGCAATTTATATATCATAATTTTCAATTTAAATCCATCTACTGTACTACTAACTAAATGTAACCAATATAACAATAAATGAAAATTTATAAACAAATCCCAACATTATTATTATAATATTTTGGGAAATAGGAAGTACATTATAAACCATGATTAATGATAAAATGTTAAAAATTTATATTCGGCAAGTCTGTTTTTATATGATACATGCATGCATTCATGCATGTGAAAAGAAGCAGAGGGATCAGAATTGCAACTACCGTTAAACAGTTATTTAACAACAAGAATATATATGACGAACAATACATAAAGAAACATTAGATGTATTCCAGGGATTGCATTATGGACTGGAGTTTCAAAAATTTATTTCATATGGTAAATTGTGCTTATTAATACACTTCGTTTTTTCCTAAAATTCTAGTATGTTTTAGAGATCTTCGTCAGCGATTGAATAGTAGTCATTTTACAGGTTAGTTGAAAAGTTCCTGCACTGCTAGCTCCACACTTTTTTTCTCCAGTTGGTATAACTGTCCTGAGAACACATGCAAAGTTGCAAGTCATTCTGTCAATTCTTTCTTTGATTTTTTTTAATATGGAAAAAATTGAATATCGTGCAGTCATTAGATCCTTTGTTTTGAAGGGTTTAAAAGCAAAGAAAATTTATGAACAATTGTAAGAAGTGTATAAGGAGTCCTCACCTTCAAAACCGTTGAATTTTGGGCTGGTGAATTTTGGGCTGGTGAATTTAAACGTGGTCGTACCAGCCTTGAAGACGATCCATGCGAAGGACGACCAAAAACTGCAACCACAGCAGAAATCATTGAGCAGGTACATAATATGGTTAGTGAAGATTCAAGTTTGACTAAGCGTGAAATTGCTAATGCCATAGGCATCTCAGACGAACGAGTACTCCATATTTTACATGAAGAATTACGTATGAAAAAACTGTTTGGAAAGTTAGTGCCGCACACATTAACAATTCAACAAAAACTGGATCGAAAACAAATTTCTCAGCGTAATTTGGAGCGTTTTAAGCCGAATAAAATCGACTTCTTGCGTCGTTTTATAACTATGGATGAGACTTGGATCTACCACCATGATCCTAAATTGAAACAAGAATGTTTACAGTGGACTGAAGCTGGTTATTCAGCTCCAAAGCAGGTGAAGTCACAACGATTAGCAAAGAAGGTTATGGCATCTGTTTTTTGGGATGCAAAAGGAATTTTGTTGAATGATTATGTTCAGGAAGGTAAAACAATTAACTCTAAATATTATTGCAGCCTTTTGGATCAGCTGGATGAAAAAATTCGTGAGAAAAGACCTGGTTTAAAGAAGAAAAAAATTATTTTTCATCAAGACAATGCACCTGCTCACAAAAGTGTACGAATTGCTTGAACATCCACCGTATTTATCAGATTTGGCTCCCAGTGACAACTATCTCTTCAGAAATCTGAAGCAATTCCTTCGTGGAAAGCATTTTTCGTCGAATGAAGAGGCCATAGCAGCCGTAGACGGTTATTTTGCAGAGCTTCCGGAAAACCATTATAAGGATGGGATAAAATTATTGGAAGATCATTGGAACAAGTGTATTGAGCTTCTAGGAAATTATGTTGAATAAAAAAATATATTTCGTAACAAAAACAGTATTCTTTCATTTCCAGCGCAGGAACTTTTAAACCAACCTGTAGACACTAGGAAGATTAACGCATGTATGGGAAAAAGTGGGTTACGAAGAAGTGTTCGGTGTGTTGCAAAACCTAGTGTCCTTGATTTGTAAGTCTAGAGAGACATGGTTGATCCATTTTCTTTTCCTTTGCACTTTGAACCTAACAGAGAAGCAAGCCGACTCAAAATTACATCGGCTAAAACTCAAAAATATCGGCGGCGGCTTGAGCCGTAAAGATTTGTCTTATACTATCCAATTTATTAATACAGATTTTATTTACCGGCTAAGCCACTAGTCGGCTTAAGCCGGTGTATATGTGGCTACTAGCCGGTGGCATGCATGTCTGATACCTAATACCATATTTCGTCAATAAATAGGTCTGAATTTCATTTTATTTAACGTCCGGAAAAGCTTTTGTATAATTTGTCTTAACCCATTAAAGACTTTCCATAGATCGGCTGAAAGAGAAAAATATTTAGCTGCGCACCCACCCAAGATATGGCATGTGTATTAAAATACCCGACAGGTATTAGTCTGATGTTTTTACTTTTTCTTGGACTAATTTTTTTTAGCATTTTTCATTCAACACGCAGATTCCATTGATATAATCAATATACCTCCTGATATCATCGATAATCTAAGTGAAGACAATATTTACTTGTTGCGCAATGAACTGAAACTGTCTCGTGAGATTGTTGAATGTGTTTACGATGACAGCAACGAATACATGCCATCGGGCGGTAAGAATGATACGGTTAATGAAAATTACCCTGAAGTTAAACAAGGTGGAAAAGATGTGGCCTTGACATCTAGTGCTCGCAAATAAACACTGAAATTAAGGAAGGCACCGAAGTGACTCAGTATCGAAGATGTAATGAAACCAAAATGATCTCGGTCGCAAAGTTATCAATTCTATAAGATTCCACACGATGATATGGCCGCTTCATACAAAGCCTTGTATGGTCCAGTTTGTGTCTTGAATCCAGTGTAGTCTTAGGAAATCAATCAGTGTCCGTCATTCATTACATCATTTAAATATTTTCACTACGTTTTTGTGCGTGTTACCGCACCTTGTCGCGTGTGGTTGTTTGTCAAATTTAAAGGCATTGGAATGTGCGCTGATAAATTAATATATTTTAAGGGGAAAATTCAATCGAATCAATAAATTTTTCCAGATGTGCGACAACTCACTATTTTGGATCCGAAAACAAATTTTCAAAAGTCTCACCATTGAACAAAAATTCATCTAATTTGGTGTATACTCGCACAGCCTTTTGGCCGGCATTTGTGCAAAATGTTCATCAAGGGAAATCCCAACCATTTCTGGTAAAAGTATTAGTGTTTGGCTTCGGTTAAAGGCTCATTCCATATGTTGGTGCATCGTAGCAGGAGAACCCAAGATTTCAGCTGGAATAAATGTTTACCCTATTATTTTTTGGCATCTGAATGACTGCGCTAAGCACACAATTATGTTTGACAATTTTTTTACAAGTCACAAGCCAATGACTTGCTTGTTGAGCAATAGATTCTTCGCATTGGGATGAACGTCAATGACTTGCTTGTTGAGCAATAGATTCTTCGCATTGGGATGAACGTCAATGAATTAAAAAGAAAGCCTCTCAGGACGTCTGAATTTTGTTTTGATACGAACAATTTAATACTCTCTGTGTGTTGGGAAGATGATGCGTTAAGTTAAACACAGAAACTTTCCATTTTGTTCATTAATTATTTTCAGGTCGTTAGCTTAATATTGAATTTCCTGACCCATACAATAATGGTCCGCCAGAAATGGTATAATCGAAAGCAACAGGACACGACTACGATAAAACATCTCCATTTTTTTGGAAGATGACGCATTTTTTAACAACGCGATGGAAGATAAACGAAATCGGATTCTGGAAAAATGGTACTGGTCGTGGCTATGGCAAATGCGTGGAAGTTACATTTATTCTGTCCCAATTATGACATAACACGAATTCGGAGTGGAGTTTCTCGAATAGATGATGATCAAGTCCAATTATTATCAATCAGGTAGAACGTTCTGTGGTACAACTGATAATGTGCTACGATTGTAAAGGGTGTCCCAAGAAGAACGCAATTTTTAAATCTGGCAACATTCGAAGTGTCATTGTTTGACATTTGAACAATTGTTATTGTTTGCTAGTAGAAGGTACGAGGTTAGTAAAACTGGAGCGCTACACGAATGAACAACGCATTCTCATTGTGAAATTGTTTTACCAAAATGGTGAAAGTTTTGCGGCTACAGTTCGCAAATTGCGATCAATTTGGGGTCACAATAATGCTCCAAAAGAGTCAACTGTAAAGAGATTAATGGATAAATTTGCCGAAACTGGGTCTATTAGTGATGTAAAGAGAACAACGCGCCATCGACCAGGTCGATCGACCGAAAATGTCGCAGCTGTACGTGATGATGTCGCTCAAACTCCAAGCTCAGCAAATTGGTGTCTCCAAATCCACTTTGCAGCGAATTTTGACGAAAGATTTGCATCTTCATGCATACAAAGTTCAATTGACTCAGGAACTGAAGTCAGCTGACCATGGACAGCGAAGGGAGTTCGTTAATTGGGTATTGGAGAGACAACATGAAAATGCTGATTTGCCCATTTTCATCTTGATGGCTTCGTCAATAGGCAGAATTGTCGCATTTGGGGTGAGGAAAATCCTCGAGTGATTCACGAGAAGCAAATGCATCCTCAACGTGTCACTGTGTGATGTGGTTTTTGGGCTGGAGGAATCATTGGACAAACAGTCAATGGTGTTCGGTATCGTGAAATGATAACCAGTTTTTTCTTGCCTAGAATTGAAGAAATGAATGTGGAGGGCATGTGGTTCCAACAAGACGGCGCCACATGTCATACAGCCAGAGAAACAATTCAATTGCTGCATCAGTCATTTCCCGGTCGTGTTATTTCGCGTTTTGGAGATCAGAATTGGCCGCCTAGATCGTGCGATTTAACACCATTCGATTTTTTTCTTTGGGGTTTTTTGAAGTCGATGGTTTACGCGAATAAGCCGACGACGACTCAAGCCTTAAAAGAGGAAATTGGACGCTGCATTAATGAAATACCGCAGCATTCATGCAAAACGGTCATTAAAAATTTCATTAAAAGATCGCGTGCATGCCAGCAAAGCCGCGGCGGCCATCTGCACGATATATTGTTCCATACATAACCTCATTCTGTCTACTTTACGATATAATAAAGTTTCACGATTTTTTTTAAATATCTGTGTTTTATTTAAAATTTAAAAATTGCGTTCTTCTTGGGACACCCTTTATAAATAATTTCATCAGAAAACTCAATACCTGCAAAACTGAATATAATGTGCCAGGCAAATTTGCATCCCACTCCTTGCTTACCACAGCGGTATTGAAGAGTATTGCTTAGGCTAAGGGATTTATGTCTTACCAACATCATGTTTCCTTAATAAAATAACAAAAATTCCAAACTAAATTTTTTCATATAACACATATTGATGTTGGGTTTTTCTCATTCCATACCGAAAGCTATCCGGTAAGAATACTAGTTTTTCATTTTTCTCATTTATCCTATATTTCGCAGTACTTTTCCTGAGCAATTTGCGTCAAAAGAAAATACCGCGATTTTTACCTGTTAAAACAAAACCTTAACCGCAAAATATTATACCGTTCTATTTTATATAAAAAATTATTGCGACATCTCTCATCTGGCCCGCGTTAGTGTCTCAACACTTTCTTGGGTAACCGCTGTTTCCCAACGTGAGGCACTGTACCCACTTGGGTGCAATTCTAATGTTTTTGGGAGCAGTGAGAATGAAAATTATTTAAATACAAACCAGTTTTAAATAAAACTGACAATACTTGCTAGACGGATGATTAAATCTGGGAAAATTTCTCAGTACCTGCAAAATACTTCCATCAAATAACTCAGTCCCATAGTACACTTTTATTAAAAAAAAAATCATAAAAAAATAATAAAACACACACGAAAAAATCAAAACTAACAAGAAGTCCATATGTACCAAAAATAAAATAAAATTGCAGCATGACCCGTAACATTTGCACCATCATTATTTTAAAATAGTATTTCTATAAAAAAAGGACGAACTTAAACACAGCGTGTGGTCTATTGCATGTTGTGTTATTGTAAATAAATATTTGCTGTTGTAGTAGTGCAACAAAAATACACACACACATTCTTATAAATATGAGCGCAAATGTCCTTGTTAGCTAAAAAAAATATTATTTACAACGGTAGTGCTTTAGGAGTAAGCATCATATCCGAAATTATTAAAAATTTTACCACCCGAAGTTATTATAATATTAAAAGGAAGTCCTGTGTACCGCTACGTATGCATATGTATATAAATAGCCGTTGAAGGGAGTGTTCAACGAACAACTGTGTGTAATGTTTATATTGTTTTGACTAAAAGAACAAAAGCAAAAAATATAAAAATATCATCATTGAATTATAATTAATTATATGTTATCGATAACCTTGACTTGGAAAGCAATAACTTTTAAAAAGGGTATATCTTAAATTGTATAAAAATAAAGGATGCAAACGTACTTTCCCTTTTTATATATTCTGGATTGACTGGATGACGACTCCATTAACGTTGATGTTTTGTAAATATGTGTGGTACATACAATACATATGTACATTCATATGTGTTACTTGTTAATGAATCGAAGGTGACACAATCTCATTTTCTTTTTTTCTATAGTGTTCGATGACAGGCAGCTTTGTTATTTTCATATCTATGTATTATGAGATTTTACATTATGTGAGGTATTTTTGCATGTATGTATGATTGCGAAATTTACACTCAAAAAAAAATAAAAAATTGTTGGTTGAATGCGATTTGAAAAGGATGTTATTGTACATATTTAGGCAAGATACATATTAAAGTTCTAGAGTTATTCTAATTTAAAAAAGTTTGCTCGATCAGTATTTGAAGTAGGTAAGAAGCATGCCATGGTTTTAGTTTATTGTGAAAGATCCACTCGAGCGAGTGTTTCTGTATTTTGGGGTTAATCTCAATAAACTCTTGGGCTTTTTCGCCAATAATATAAATATTTTCTTAAAACTATCATCTGATCTTTCTATAAAGATCTTAGACGATTTAATGATCGCTTTAATTAACGTGTCAAGCTTTCCTTAAAATTAAAATCCAAAGAACAGATTGGTGAACAATAGCCTAATTAGCAATAGAATCGTTTTATCCAAACAAGAACAGGTTGCTTTAGTTCCAGAACCTGTTATAGAACTGGTTCAGGGACTGTGAAACCATACACTTTGACAACCGAGAATCAGTTGTAAAACCTGTTAAATGGAACTGGTGGTATAATAATCTTTTCTAGAGGAGATTCAATGATAACCTGTTGTAAAAAATTTTTCTGGAAATCATTAAGGGGTCAAATTAGTTAAGTATCGGGGCTTAGAAAAATAATCAATAACAACGGAATTAAAAAGATCTTAGAATTTTGTCTCCCGCCCATACCATAAATATTTTCATTGGTGGTTCTAAGTAATTACAAGAAGTAGAACTCGGTTTCATCATTGGGATATCGGTTCAGAACAGATCACTCAATTTCTACGTACACCCAGAAAACATATTAATCCTGACAACCAAATTTGTTGCCAATCGAATGGTTCAGTTACAGCAATCGAATTTTTTAGTTGTGACTACCGAATTGTTATTGAGGCAAACGAAATACTGTTGTTACAGTCAAATTACTCATTCCTCAATTGGTTTTCAGTTGCCAAAAAATTCGGTTACCTCAACTGAACAATTCGACTGGCTAAAAATTCGGTTTTCATTATGAATCTGTGTTCTCTGTGTACATTCGATTAAGTTTCAGATTGTGAAACACATTGCCGGATACAGCGCTTAAAAGGCAATATTAAATTTTGATAAAAATAATCTTAAAATGTACAGCATTTTTACCAAAACTTACATAAGGAAGTAAATTTTCTTTGAAAACACTGTGCAAAATAATATAATGTGGGCACAGTCAAGTTTTTATGGCCGTTTCAGTTTTAAATTTTTTTTTTTGCTGGCTGGAATAAGATTCAAAAATAGTCTAAAAATTATTTTGAGCTTTATGCTGTATTCTGAGGTTCACAACAAATTTTTATAGAGTTTTACCATATATCTGCCTTCTTATGAGTCATTTAAGTCCTTTAAAAAGATATAAAAAAACTAAAATGGACGTTTTAATCATCAAAATGTTCTGCGAAAATGTTGGCAATTATTATCGCTTGTAGTCCACTGTAAAATATATAATATTCTGGGCGTGAATAACACCTTTACAAGATTGGCGCTGTATGGGTACAGTTAAATTTTATAGCCATTTAAACTTTATTCTTAAAGAGGGTATTTTTGTAGCAAATGTTAACCTTATATCTGCCTTTTTATGGGTCATTTAAGGCGTTTTTTCATGAAATATCTAAAAACAAATTAAAATGTTTGTTTAAAGCAGCGGTTTCCACTAACATTTGCTTCACGAACCCCATGAAGAATTTCTAATGGCTGATGGACCCCAAAATTTTTAAAATTTTTATATTATATATTTAAAATTTTTTATCAGGCTCAAGATCATAATTTTTAATGTTACTAACGAATAATAAATACTAATTTATTTTATTAAATGGAAAAAATTTTAAGGATCAACGCTAGAGGGAGTGCACACTTTCGACCCGAACGACCAGGTCATCTTCAGCCTCCTTCTGAACCACCCAACACAAATAACTCATGGTTTTGAACAGGCATTTATATCACACACTCTAAGGAAAATGACCATGTGAAATTAAATTTTTTCATTAGTGAATGATTACCCGTACAAATGAGCTTTTTCCATCTATTTATAGAATACCCTTTGGCAATCATCCTCGATTCTCGAAGCACAAATTGACAGGGTTGCCATTCCAATTGTTAATGTTTTCATTTCTGGGAACGAATTGGGAATCTGGCATACTAATATTTTAATTTAAATTTTTATATTTAAATGAAAACATTTACATCTGAAGATAAAAATACAATGTAATGAATATAGAGATGGGAAAATGTTTTCATTACATTTTACAGAATTTAAGATATTTATAAAAATGTTGGGAAAAGCTTCTAAGAATCTGTGATATTTTACTATAAAAAATTGACTCTTAAACATATTTATACTCCACTGAGTTTTTAGAAAAAAAAAAAATAATATGTATTCAATTAAACAAAAAATTTCCAGAGTCTCAAAAGTTCTTAGAATTAGAATTCCCTATACCTGTCTTTTTATCAGAGTTTCTTTTTAAGCACACATAGTTCTTACTTCATTCAAAAGTTTTAAAAATCGCGCTATATTCATTTTTTTAAATTAAATTATGGAAAAAATTCTTTAATTATTTTTGAAGAATTTTTTTTCAAATTATTCGCGGACCCCTTTGAATGCAGCTACGAACCTCCCAGAGGGTAGCGACGTCCCATTAAGGAACCGTTGGTTTAAAAGGTCAAAATTTTCTCAGGGTTACTAAATCTGAAAAATTCAAATCATTAAAAAAGCAGATTGTGTTTTATCATTTGTGCTCCATTGTAAAATATATAATATTGTATAAGACCTCCAGAGCTTTAAGCGCTGTGTGGTTACAGTCCTGTTCTATGGCAATTTAAAATATAAAATTTTTTTTGCCCAACCCTGTAAAATAAGACACAAAAGATAGTCTTAAAATTCATCAGTGCTTAATTCCATATTTATGATATTTTTTATTAGAATATTAACACTATATTTGTTTTTTTTTTTGGGTCATTTTAGTCCATTTTTTAAAAAATTCGAAAAAGTGTCCTTTATCGGCCACTTTAAGGTTTAAACTGTTAAAAAAATATTTAATCTGATTTTTTCTCAATAAAACAATTGTAAAGGAAATTTTTTTCTAAGTAAGGAAGATTTTCTATATGTAAATTTTATTTGAAAAAATCTCAAAATGTAAAACGTAGTCTACAGAAAAAGTCTTAAGAATAAAGATAATATAATTTTATATATAACAGGCCTTTAAACACTGGAATTTTTTTAGGAAAATAAATTCACAATCTGGCCATTTTTTAAATAAAGCAATTCATTGAAATTTGAATTTATTTGTAGCAAAAAGTTCTTAGAATTTGATCGATTAAAATGTTTTCCATTCATTTCATAATCATGAAAATATTTCTGCACTGAAAAGAAGTTTGTAGGCCTGATTTAATTAAAACAATTTTTTTTTTAATTTTTTCAAGTGTAGGACTAGGTTGGTTTAATTTTATTGTTTTTTTGCTATAATTTATTATGTGGTTGATTTTAGGCAAAAATATCTATACGTTACTACGTTCGAATTTCTGTCCTTTTATTTATGTTCCATAATACATGATGATTTTTTTTTTTTTGGAATTTTCATTTGTCTGCCAGTCTGCATGTTCTAACAATAGATCATGCTTTAATAAGGGTATTAATAGAGTCGTCGTCTATACATATGTGGGTTTCCATATCAACTGGCTTTACTTTAGGAAAAAGAAAAAACGTTCATCTGTATTAATTGTCTTTTGCAGGGATAATAATTTATAAATAAAAATACGAAAAAGTTAAAATATTAAATTTTGTTTGTAAAATATACAAAATTTGGTAAATTTTACAAAAATTTTCATTGTTTAAACATAAATTTCCAAAGTGTAGGCGAAGCAGGTGCGATTAAAAATTGAGTTTAAAAATAAAATAAAATTTTTATAAATACTAAGAATTTGTCTTAAATTATTTATTTATTTATTTATTTATTTGTTTTTATTTATTCATTTATTTATTTATTTATTTATTTATTTATTTATTTTTTTATTTATTTATTTATTTATTTATTTATTTATTTATTTATTTTTTTATTTATTTTTATTTATTTACTTATTTATTTATTTATTTATTTATTTATTTATTTATTTATTTATTTATTTATTTACTTATTTATTTATTTATTTATTTATTTATTTATTTATTTATTTATTTATTTATTTATTTATTTATTTATTTATTTATTTATTTATTTATTTATTTATTTATTTATTTATTTATTTACTTATTTATTTATTTATTTATTTATTTATTTATTTATTTATTTATTTATTTATTTATTTATTTATTTATTTATTTATTTATTTATTTATTTATTTACTTACTTATTTATTTATTTATTTATTTATTTATTTATTTATTTATTTATTTATTTATTTATTTATTTATTTACTTATTTATTTATTTATTTATTTATTTATTTATTTATTTACTTATTTATTTATTTATTTATTTATTTATTTACTTATTTATTTATTTATTTATTTATTTATTTATTTATTTATTTATTTATTTATTTATTTACTTATTTATTTATTTATTTATTTATTTATTTACTTATTTATTTATTTATTTATTTATTTATTTATTTATTTATTTATTTATTTATTTATTTATTTATTTATTTATTTATTTATTTACTTATTTATTTATTTATTTATTTATTTATTTACTTATTTATTTATTTATTTATTTATTTATTTATTTATTTCAGTCTATGGATACAAAATTATCCTTACAGACTAGCAATTTATTACAATAGTAAATACAGGTTGGTTGAAAAGTTCCTGCGCTCACCAAGAGATGGCACTGCTAGCTCCAAACTTTTTTTTTCTCAAGTTGGTATAACTGTCCTGAGAACACATGCAAAGTTGCAAGTCATTCTGTCAATTCTTTCTTTGTTTACAAGCCATTTGAAGTTGACGTGTCATTGATTTTTTTTAATATGGAAAAAATTTAATATCGTGCAGTCATTAGATTCTTTGTTTTGAAGCGTTTAAAAGCAAAGGAAATTTATGAACAATTGTTAGAAGTGTATAAGGAGTCCTCACCTTCAAAACGCACCGTTGAATTTTGGGCTGGTGAATTTAAACGTGGTCGTACCAGCCTTAAAGACGATCCACGCGAAGGACGACCAAAAACTACAACCACAGCAGAAATCATTGAGCAGGTACATAATATGGTTAGTGAAGATCCAAGTTTGACTAAGCGTGAAATTGCTAATGCCATAGGCATCTCAGACGAACGAGTACTCCATATTTTACATGAAGAATTACGTATGAAAAAACTGTTTGGAAAGTTACTGCTGCACACATTAACAATACAACAAAAACTGGATCGAAAACAAATTTCTCAGCGTAATTTGGAGCGTTTTAAGCCGAATAAAACCGACTTCTTGCGTTGTTTTATTACTATGGATGAGACTTGGATCTATTACCATGATCCTAAATTGAAACAAGAACGTTTACAGTGGACTGAAGCTGGTTGTTCAGCTCCAAAGCAGGTGAAGTCACAACGATCAGCAAAGAAGGTTATGGCATCAGTTTTTTGGGATGCAAAAGGAATTTTGTTGATTGATTATCTTCAGAAAGGTAAAAAAATTAACTCTGAATATTATTGCAGCCTTTTGGATCAGCTGGATGGAAAAATTTGTGAGAAAAGAACTGGTTTAATGAAGAAAAAATCATTTTTCATTAAGACAATGCACCTGCTCACAAAAGTGTTTTGACGATGGCTAAATTCAAAGAATTAAAGTACGAATTGCTTGAACATCCACCGTATTCACCAGATTTGGCTCCCAGTGACTACTATCTCTTCAGAAATCTCAAACAATTCCTTCGTGGAGAGCATTTTTCGTCGAATGAAGAGGCCATAGCAGCCGTAGACGGTTATTTTGCAGAGCTTCCGGAAAACCATTATAAGGATGGGATAAAATTATTGGAAGATCATTAGAACAAGTGTATTGAGCTTCTAGGAGATTATATTGAATAAAAAAATATATTTCGTAACAAAATCAGTATTCTTTCATTTCGAGCGCAGGAACTTTTCAACCAACCTGTAACTTAAAGTAACTTATTTAATAAAACTTTAAATTGAGAGAGAGGTAAACTAATATCTAATTGATAACAATAATTATTAAATAATCCCAAAGATTTAAGTTCATTCGATGCAGAATCATGCATATTAATAAAAAATAATTTATCTATATTCCTTAAAGATCTTAAGGAACATATATTTTTATTAAGTGTAATAAATCAGTTGAATCAATTACACCACAAATAATTCCATGCACAAACGATAATGCAAAAATATTGCTACGAGTTTCCAGAGTTTTTAAATATATACCATCACATTTATCCACATATGTGGGAATAATAAATATTAGAACAGAAGTTGAAGTATTCGAAGTTGATTAAAGAAAGGAAGAGTAAACTTAACAAACCTATTTTGAATTCCCTCAATACGGTTTATATGAGTATCCGTATTAGGGCTCCAAATAAAGAATGCATATTCCAATCTGGAACCAACAAAAGACGTAAATAAAACTTTTTTTGTATAAAAATAAAAAAGATTTCCATAATTACGACGTATAAAAGCCAAAAGAATTAAAATGTTCAAATGACTACCAAGAGACAATTTTGGATCAAATACCAAACCTAAATCAAGTATTTGATCCACATATGACAGAGTATAATATCCCATTCTGTATTGTGAAAGCAAGATGAAAGATGAAAGCATCTATGTAATACGTCATATAAAAACATTTTGAAAAATTAAAAGGTAAACTATTACAATCAGACCATAAAATAGGTCTGGACAAATCTTCCTGTTGGTCAAAAATATCACTAAAAGAAGATATTGATTTTAAAATTTTAAAATCATCAGCAAATATCATTAATAAAATGTTAAAAAGCAAAGGACCTAAGATACTACCCTGAGGTATACCAGAGGTGGGTGTAAAAAAATTAGAGTAAAATCCATCTACAGAAACTGCAGCATATCTACCAGTTAAATAAAATCTAAACCAACTCAGCATTCTAGAATGAAAACCAATTTTAGAAAGCTTAAGTAATAAAAGTTTATGTTGCACCCTGTCAAATGCCTTTGCAAAATCCAAATATATTGAATCAATTTGAATCCCTTTTTCAAAACAAGAGACACAAAAGCTAGTAAAAACAGCTACATTTTTTGTGGTGGATCTCCCAGCCATAAATCCATCCATTATTGGCAAAATACATAACGTAATTTATATCAATTTTAATAAAAATTATTTTTTTATTTATTAAGATAATTTTCAGCAGTAATTTTTTTCAGTGTTTTAGTCGCCTTCGTTTTAGTGAAAAAAAAATTTTGCTTAAATACTGTCTTTCTTCAAATTTCAATTAAAATTTCATGGCTGTTTTATAATCAATTAGCACCACACGACGTATGATGATTACGATATTACGTATACGTACGAAGTCCTAGAACAAATGTTAGAATTTGTATTAAATATTTTGAGGTATACAATATTCACTTAATATTTTCTACAAAACAAAGCCGAATAGCTAGCTAAAATTTTCTGAATCGCTAAAAAAAACATCTGAACTTTTTTTTATAAATACAAAATATATAAAAAATATTTAGGCTAATTTTTAGATAATTAAAATTTTCTATTACACTGAAATGCTGAATAAAAAAAAATTTTTCATGTTTCTTGTAAAATATTAAAAAAAAAGAATATGATATGATCTTAAATCCTACTATACTATTCACTTTAAAAATAACAGATCAACAATTCATAAAATTTCATTACTTTACACACAAGGATACAGTGAAAAATTAAATTCAAAATATTGTCTATTCATTAACTATCAACATAGATTAAGTTGTAGATTTAATATGGATTAGGACAAACATTTGATATTAAATGCTTCATATAAGCTGTGTTGTTTAATACTTTAAGAATTAATGTTCATAACAAAAAACCGTAAAATATAGAGGATAAATATAAATTGTTAAATTTCGTTGATGTTAGTCTAATTGTGTTGTTGTTTACAAGTTTGTTAATTTGTTTCCTTACACTCAATATAAAATAGACAATCATCAACAAGCAATGACCGCAAAGGTAGAAGAAGAGCATGGATATTGACAAGGTTGGGTAGCACCAACCGAAAATACTAAGTATTCTATCCTGCTGGCTCTGTGGAATTTCTCAATTTTTATTCTCTATAACTTACTAATAAAAATTTTCATGTTTCTTTACAATAAAATAATTAAAAAAAAGAATTTGATATGATCTTAAATCCTACTATACTACAGGTTAGTTGAAAAGTTCCTACGCTCACCAAGAGATGGCACTGCTAGCTCCAAACTTTTTTTTCTCAAGTTGGTATAACTGTCCTGAGAACACATGCAAAGTTGCAAGTCATTCTGTCAATTCTTTCTTTGTTTACAAGCCATTTGAAGTTGACGTGTCATTGATTTTTTTTAATATGGAAAAAATTTAATATCGTGCAGTCATTAGATTCTTTGATTTGAAGGGTTTAAAAGCAAAGTAAATTTATGAACAATTGTTATAAGTGTATAAGGAGTCCTCACCTTCAAAACTTTGAAGACGATCCACGCGAAGAACGACCAAAAACTGCAACCACAGCAGAAATCATTGAGCAGGTACATAATATGGTTAGTGAAGATCCAAGTTTGACTAAGCGTGAAATTGCTAATGCCATAGGCATCTCAGACGAACGAGTACTCCATATTTTACATGAAGAATTACGTATGAAAAAACTGTTTAGAAATTACTGCCGCACACGTTAACAATTCAACAAAAACTGGATCGAAAACAAATTTCTCAGCGTAGTTTGGAGCGTTTTAAGCCGAATAAAATCGACTTCTTGGATCGTTTTAGAACTATGGATGAGACTTGGACCTACCTCCATGATTCTAAATTGAAACAAGAACGTTTACAGTGGACTGAAGCTGGTTGTTCAGCTCGAAAGCAGGTGAAGTCACAACAATCACCAAAGAAAGTTATGGCATCAGTTTTTTGGAATGCAAAAGGAATTTTGTTGATTGATTATCTTCAGAAAGGTAAAACAATTAACTCTGAATATTATTGCAGCCTTTTGGATCAGCTGGATGAAAAAATTCGTTAGAAAAGATCTGGTTTAAAGAAGAAAAAAATCATTTTTCATCAAGACAATGCACCTGCTCACAAAAGTGTTTTGACGATGGCTAAATTTAAAGAATTAAATTACGAATTGCTTGAACATCCACCATATTCACCAGATTTGGTTCCCAGTGACTAATATCTCTTCAGAAATCTCAAAAAATTCCTTCGTGGAAAACATTTTTCGTCGAATGAAGAGGCCATATCAGCCGTAGACGGTTATTTTGCAGAGCTTCCGGGAAACCATTATAAGGATGGGATAAAATTATTGGAAGATCATTGGAACAAGTGTATTGAGCTTCTAGGAGATTATATTGAATAAAAAAATATATTTCGTAACAAAAACAGTATTCTTTTATTTCGAGCGCAGGAACTTTTCAAACAACCTGTATTCACTTAAAGAAATAAATTTAATTTTTTTCAAATTGTTTATAAAAAATTCTATAGATATAGACAAATTTCTGACATTTTTCTAAACTCTAGTAAATAATTATAAATGATTTTGTCAATATTTAAACACAACTACTTCGTTCTTCCTTTTTTTTTGTCTAGAAGAATTGAAAAAGTTGTTTAAATTTTTATTCCTACATAAATTTTTTATATCTTTCTATTTTAATTGTACATTTTTTAATTTTATCAAGCTCGAGATCATAATTAAATGTTACTAACCAATAGAAAACACTAATTTTTTTATTAATTGGAAAAAATTGTGAGGATCAGTGCTAGAGAAAGTGCACACTTTCCACTTGAGCGACCAGGTTATCGTCAGCCTCCTTATGAACCACCTTACCCCCCAAAAATTATTTCTTGTTACACTACACTTTCTTTTTAGGTGGACAGTTTGTATGGAAAGCCTCATACATATAGCATATATAATATTTATACAATTGTGTTATAGAAATTTTCCTCATGTTAATAAACCATTGTCATGTTAACCATACTTACTTTACTACCATATAAGTATTCATTGTAAAACCGTCAACAAAAAACATGTTTTGTTGTTGACAGCAATATTTTGTTGCAGAAAAATAAAACCCTACGCATAAATTCATAATTCTGATCAGATATCGTACACACACGTACGTATGTACATATTTAACTTTTGTAAGCATACTGCAAATACAAATTCATAATACTATGGTGTGTAAGTGTATTTGTCTACGAATGACATTTTAATAAACAACCAAACGTCAAATGTGTTAATTGGAAAATAACTGTGAATTATGATCTTAATTTTCTGATATGACCATGTAATGTAATTTAATGTAGGTACATTAGGGTCATTCAAGTAATTGGCTGAGACCTCATCTTGAAATATTTAACTATTTGGGTGTAAAATCAGGTGTCTTTAAATTGGCCCTGAAGTTAAAAAAAAAATAGTAAAAAGGGGAAAATTTAAATATTCGATTTTTAATGGAGCAAATAAAATACAAAAATATTTTCATAGTAGATTATTTTAATAAATTTTTAAATTTGAGCTCGAATTTTTTTAATTAAGTAGTTTGCGACACATCAATTGTCAGGGGAAATTGTAATAAATTGTCTTTCTTTTAACCGATTTAAGTTTTTATGGCCTTGTTAAAATTTTTATTTACTTCTTATCAGTTTAATTTCTTCGGCCTTTTTAATATAAGTTCTTGTTAATAAATATTTAAGCTCAAGGTCAATTTTATAAAAACAAAATTATTTTTTATCCAATATTTTGCGATATCAATGGATAGCTTCTTCAGGAATTTTTTAAGCTATCCATTGAGATAGCGATATATTGGATAAAAATAAATATTTTTTATAAAATTGACCTTGAGCTTAAATAATTATTAACAAGAACTTATTCTAAATTCTTAAAATATGGAAATTTAACATAAAATTAGACAACACTCACATTTTTTCCATGTAATCCGCTTGTCAAATTTAAGGACCGATGAGGCACGTTTTCCCTGTGTCTGATTATATTTATTTTTATGAAAGAAATAATAAAATTATTTCTAAAGGAATGCTTGTTCAATAACAATTTTTTTATTCATAAAAGGTAGGAGCCCCCAAATATTACACATACATAGGTAGTATGTGTAATATTTACCCGTATTTGTGTTAACTTTAAAACAGAAGTTTAAGTTTTGACAGTACCTAAATGTATATGTTATAAAATTATATGCATCTGTAGAGCAAAATATGCTTAAAATGTATACGAAATTCTGTTAGGCAGAGTCCATATTGCAAAAATTTTATCGATAATTTAAACAAAATAAAAAAACAGATAACAGATATTCGTCATAGCGAAAAAGTTTGTTTAAATTTTGACATATCACTGAAAATAATTTTTAAAATATTTTTAAAAAGGCGCGCGCTTGCTTTAGAGTTGAAATTTTCCATTTTTGAAAAAGTCGAAGAAATATTTATACTTTTGAAAGTATATCAAAAAATGCAATACACTCAGAAAAAAAAAGTTAGTAGAAAAATTTGTAAACGGTTTTCAATCCCAGTTTACTATTTTTGTACTGATTTTTAGTAAAAAATTATTATTTAGCAAATCTTTGTGCTATTTACATTTTACAAAATACAGAGTTTTTACAGAATATTTACAAATTTTTGTTGCTTATTTCAGAAATCATTTTACAAATTTTTGGATATTTTTTTTCGAAGGAAGGATCTTCCACAATAAGAAAATTATTATTGCCGCAAAAAGTTTTTTCTTCCAAGCGATACGGTTTCAAAAAAATTTCGTATCGCAATGTTTGCAGGGTAGTGTTAGTAGCTTACTTGCATTAGTATGTGTCAGTAAAACAATTTCTAATAAAATCGAAACATTGAACTGATTATTAATGTTGTAACAAGCAACATTTTCTTATAATAATAAATTAAATCATCTCTACACACAAAAAAAAAACTATGGGGAGTATTACCTCCAAAAATAAGCTATTTCTAAAGGAGACATAGAATTTGCTATCCCAGCAAAAAGGTAAAATCCAAAGAAAAGATTGCTGAACACCTTATACATTAGTATAGATTCTTATTTCTGTTCTTTACCCAGTAGTTTTCGTAAGGAATTTGACTCATCTACACTTTTACAGTTATAGAACATGTTTTAAAATAAATTTAAAGGCAACATGTTCCAAAAATTTTTTTCAGGAATATTTTACGGCAATATTACATTAAAAAACTCCTTAGAATCTTAGGATTTTTAATAGGAAAAAGACGTCCTCAGAGTTTAAGGATTTTTCTATCAAACAAGGGGGTCATCAGAATCTAAGGGCTTTTTATAGAAAAAGTTCCTAAGCATCTTAGGTTTTCCTACAGTAAAATGTCCTCACAACCTAACAATTTTTTTCTACAGAAAACCTTTAGATTCTGAAGATTTTTCTACCGGAAATTGTTTTTAGAATCTGGGTACAATACTCCGTAGTAAAAAGTTTACAGGATCTGAGAGTAAAAGTCCCTAAAATCTAAAGGTTTTTCTTTAGGAAAAACTCATTGAATCTAAGGGTTTTTCTTGAGGAGATGATAACAGGTTCTGACCGATTTCTATAGGAAAACATTTTTAGAAACTAAGTGGTTTTTCTAGATAAAAAGTTCCTCAGAAGGAAAGGTCTCAGGATCTGCAGAAGTATGGACAAACTGAGTACGTAATGCTTTGTAAACCCCCTAAGACTCTTAATTAATTTTTTTCTATAACAAAACTTTTATTTTGAGTACATTTTTTTTTTAAAGGAAACTACTTAGAACTTGTTTCTACAACTTATGAGAGCTTTTTTCTATATTTCCTATTATTATAGTAAATTTTTTGTGTTTACATTCCAACTACAAATGTATAGCAATAATTAAATTCTTAATTCATAAAAAAATATTTATAAAAATCAATGTCATTTTTTTAGTAATGGACGAAATATTTATTTTGAATTATATTTTTTGTTATACTGACAATTAAAGATGACCATGATGTGTCGGAAATATAATGAAATCTTCTATATGAATCATTCTATAAAATAATAGAATTTTTAGCAAAAGTTTCTAGAAAGTTTCCATAACTCATATTTTTGACTGTGTTCTTAGAATATTTTGTGTGTTTAGATATTTTCATGAAGAGTGTTGATATTGTTTTCATGTAAAATTGTCATATGATGATCAAGTGAAAATTTTACGAAAGCAACTGTATATGTTGTATTTGAAAATTTTCAAAAATTTAAATTTATTAACTTCTATGAAAAATAAAAAATTTCGAACTTCTGACAATGGATTTAAGATTGCTCATCAGATTTCCAGTCAGATTTTGGGATGACCTACATATTATGTACGTCTGCCTAAGATCTAACTAGAAATCTGATGAGAATTCTGAAATTTATATATATATATATATATTTTTTTTTGTTCTTTCTACCAGAATCCATTGTCAGGAAAAAGTTAGAACTTGTTGTACAGTATTTTTATTAACCGACTGACAATAAAAATACAAATCAGGATGATCTTGGAGTCCTGTCTTCACATCTTCAAATGCTTCAGCTTCGTTATGTCTGAAATCGGAGTGGTAATGTATACACGCAGAAAAAAAACATGGTTGCAACATGATCACTGCTACTATATTGTGCTTGCTGCAATCGGGTATGGTTGTCACAACCATATTATTGGTTGTCTAACCATCAAAATGGTCGCTACCATCATTATTATAGTAAATATTTCACTATTTTATGATTGCCACCTTCTATTATATAACATGATTGACTGTAACCATACTGTAGTAACGAAAATTCTGACTATGAAACAAATATGATAATTATGCAACCATAAAATGCTGGCAACAACCAATGAATAAGTATACATCAAATAAAACATGACTTTGACATTTACAGTCCTAATATTGTCTTGTTTTCATAAAAATCAAAATGTCTTAAAAAAACAATCATATATTGTTTACTAAAATTGGAGAAATATCAGTTGTGTAGAAAATACCTTTCATGTGGCATTGAAACATTTCATCAATTAACCTATTAAGATCCAGTTTATTTTTTTTTTAACTATAGAAGATTTTTTTTAAGGTTTTTTTTTCGAAAATTCCTTATACATGTAATATTATTTACAATAATCAATTCATTGTCAAAAAGATTCTATATACAGATTTTATATGGATGATATTATGATAATCCAGAAATCATAATATAGTTATGGGGACCATAATGTAATATCATTTTGAGCATACTATGATTACATGCAATCATATTATGATAAATTTAACATCATAATATGTTTATTTAGAATCATAATATGTTAATTTTTGGATCATAATATAACTGTAGGATCAATATTATGGTAAAATTATGGATATTTTATTATCATAATATGATAACTATAACATAGTACGACTATGATTGGCACAATCATAAACCCAAAAATATATGATGCTCTTCGAATATGATTCTCCCAACCATGTTTTTTCTTTGCGTGTAAGTATGATTTTTTGAGGCCAATTCTTAGTTCCCTGAAATTTTCCTTCCAATCCCAATATGCTTTGTGCTCGCGAAAGTAATGAAACTATAGTTAATTTTCGTCCTCTTAATTGTTTTATTTTGTGGAATTTGTTCTGCTAGAAGGCTTTTCACATTTCTTTCGGAGTATGGGACTAGGTCCCTTCACTGGATTGGCGTTCGATTATGTGGGGCAGTAAGTATGCTATACTTATATCAGAGGAAAATCAATCGAGATTTCAGAGACTTCACTAAGACAACAGAGCGTGGGTTGCTTGAATAAAAATTAATAGTCATAACTAAAACATTCAGTTGCTTTAACCGAACCAAATTTGATGTCAGCGTGATTCCATGTTCTGGGTGTGGGAGTTCAAGCGGTAAATTTCAGTTAGATATTTGATGGGAGGTACCACAAGACTCTTCTCTTTTTTTCTTGTATTTTTTATTACTATAACAAAGAAGTACTATTGATAGAAGCCCTCCAACGGTACTGAAAAAAATGGACACATTTTACACCAAAAATTACCCATTTTTTTCATATTCGTATCAAAGAAACGATATAAAAATTTGATATTAAATAAAAGATATTTTAATGAGCTTTTCAATGCAGTACGAAAAATAATAAAAAATTAAGAACATTCAAATTTCATACTACTGCGAAACCCACTTTACCCCTCAATTGCTAAATTCCTTACTAAACTTTTATTAAACTTGCCTCCAGAAACTTATATTCAAATTTCATCGAAATCTGGAGGAATTCCCCAATAGAATTTCTTTATTAGTGAAAATTTAAGTTTATCTACTTTTTCGCAGCAGCCTTTGTTCTGCATTTTCCTTTGAAAGTAGGGCAAGTTTTGGGAAGGTAGGAAGCAGATTACTTAAGACACAGTTAAGACTTTTGGATAATTTCTGATCATTGTGTGGCAAATAGAGTCGATTTTGTTGTACGTTTGACTGCATGTTCACCGGTAGGGCTGTAGAACATTTAGTGGATGATTCTCATATTGTGAAATTTGAAACTCTGACTATAAAAATTTACTGATATATTTATAAGAGTACGCAATGTTCTTAAACCCTCTGCGACTGATGTGATATATTTTCGAAATTCGACTCAAGTGATAGAACACCAGAAATCATTCAACGGCTTATATTTTCCAAGTTTCGATCTGTAAACCTATTGAAATTATTATTTTTTATAGCTTAAGGGTGTAGTTTGTGTAATTATATATTTTTTTTAATTCAAAACGACGTTTCATGTTAAACTGTAGTGCTTATTGGTTTCAGTCGCAGAGGGTAAAGTGTACATACAAAAACATTTAGGTGACTAGACTTTTAAAAACGGCGCAAAAAGTATTTCCTAACTATAAATGTATGCCTCATATCCACTTTATCTTCTATGTTTCAAAATGTGCTTTAACACTTTTTGAATTTAACAAAATCTAAGCATATTTATCATGACAATGTCTTAAATAATAATTCATTATCATTATTCACTTTTTTCAATTCACATACATATCCAAAATAAGTTAAACATTTTTTAAAAAATATATCACTTTCTATGTTGCTTCTCCATATGAAAAATATAATAATAACAAAGACCTTAATTTGAAATATAGATAGTGCTCAACCTAAATGAAAAAATTAAACAAAAAAATGGTACTTTGAAACACAAAGGAAGCGCCATAAAGTGCTACAAACAGAACTTAATTGTTAGAAACGCATTAACCCAAATTGAATGGTGGATAGTTTAATGTGTTGCATGAGTTTTTTTTTGTTTTTTTTTGTTTTTTATATAAAAACAAAGCTTTGACGACGATCTTATCAAGTGTTTTCGTTTAAAAAGAAGAAGAAAATAAAAACGTTTTTTAGCTCTAGCAACAAATTTAATTTCATTTTTCAAATTAATGTAAATCAAGTGTTGTTCATTTGCTTTGAAACAAAAAACAACATACTAAAAGTGTCTGCTTTCGCGGGGTAGAATGGTGTATTTTTTTAGGGAAACCATTATCACTATTATTGCTATTCATCATATGAGGAGATAGTTGTTTTTATATGTGGGATGATTGAAAATTTTTTAATAAAACAAAAATATGGTATTAGGAATTAAAAAGAGGGAAATGGAAGTATAAAAACAATCCAATTATTGGTATTTGTAATTAATTTTAAAAATAAAATTCATTTAATAATTGTGCTTATTAAAAACAACCATTTATTTAGTGAATGTACTGGAACATAAGTACATTCTATTAAATTTATTAAAAAAAATTCCCGATAGGCAAACATTTAAAAAAAAAATATGTTTTTAAATCACAATATTTAAATGTTTAAATTGAAAATACATATATCAACAAATTTTTTAATTAGTTGTGATGCAGAGCAGCTAAAAGACAGGCTATAGGCTGTCCTGTAGTTGAATATCCCCTTCCCATTTTACTCTAGAGGACCTCTGTCCCATAATGTCTTCATAACAAGGAGAGAGAAGTAGTGTGACTACATCTTATTCTGCTTGATTTAAATGCAATGGCGGTATATGCTTCTTACTACATTTTTTTTTACGTCAGAGTAAATGGATAATATTAGTCACTCTACACTCCTCCTTGTATTCAAGATATTAGGGGACATATGTCTTTTAGAGGAGAATGGAATAGGGAGGATTCTGGATTTAATATCCGGGTTACTTTGAAGGCTCAGGCCTTAGCTATGATGTTTGCTCTATCGTATTCCCTTCGAGTGCAATATATAATGCTGCTCAAATAGAACACATAATACTTAATTCTTTCAGGAAGAATTTTGGCGATCGAGAAAACTTACAGAATTTTGTGTCTGAATAGAATTTAAGTAATTTTTGACAACCAATCTTATGGCCTTGAACTAGTTCTCTACATTTTACATTCTTCTTACATCTTGCATTTTTCTTAGAACTCCTTTGAAAGTTCGACAGAAAGGCAAGGGTGGCGAGTTGGCCAGGATGTATTTTGCTGTGAATAACATCACTGGGAAACAATAATAGAACTCATTGTGATAAGTAATCTTAACAACACAATTTTTGATATATAAATAATATTATTTATTTTAAAAATATGTTTAATTAAAAGAAAAGGCTAAGCCATGGGGACTATTGAAATTTTCCCCAGTTATCCTCACATCGATACTACGTCCTAAAAACTTTCGGTTTATCTTAAAACGTTCGATAGGTTTAACAAAAATACATCCACAAAAAATGTGAGTCGCCACTCCTTCAGACCTGGGCACTTACATTGTAGATTCTGCATTGTTTCCTCAACCCCACAGCCCCCACAATAATCCCCACGTAAGTAACCCCAGCGCAAAGACTTTTGGCCTATCAGGAAGTGCCCACTAAGAGTCCTTAGACTTATGTTGATCATACGCTTGCCAAAACCAAGTAGAGTTATCGTTGTCCTTGGGTTAATGGAACGGCATAACGGTCTTGTCACTGTATTGGAAATATCGCTGATAACATCAGTCAGCTCCGCAAACGACTCTGAGCCCTTCCTTCCACACTTCTCATCTAAATTGTTCAACATCACCCCAATATTTTAAGGGACTCATGTGAGTATGACCCCATGATGATGGATTTGTCCAAGGGATTCAAAACATTTACTAATATACAGTCTCGTCTATGTATTGAAAATTTGTCTGATATCATCGATTAGCTCTGCTGCCAACTGTGAGCCTTGCATCACCTAAATATTTCCCTATCACCCAAATATTTTTAGGGACCCTTGTAAGTTTTACCCGTGCCGATCGATTTGTCCAAGGGATTCAATACATTCCCTCACATACTTTCATTTCACCGTTTCGGGTCTTTAAAGGAGCAAGCCTGCCCACTAAGACTCTGATAATATAAAAATCGAAATTTTTGTTTTCTCGAGTACTTTAAAGCTGTGGACAAAAACGTTAAATTATGAAAATTTTAGAATTTTTTTTTCAAGTCAACTTTTGACCAACGTCTAAACATCAGAATGCTCACCTACACGCAAAGAAAAAACATGGTTGGTGCAATTATATTCGAAGAACATCATATATTTTTAGGTTTATGGTTGCACCAAATATAGTCGTACTATAGCATAGTTATCATATTATGATAATATGATCGCACGTAATCATAGTAATTATATTATGGTGCCTCATAACTATATTATGATTCATGGATTATTATGATCAATAAAATTTCTTATAGGAAAAGTTCAAATTAACTATGAAAAAACTCTTTAAATTGAAGAATATTTCCTTTAGAAATGTTTTTTATAAAAAACAAAATTGATATTAAGGACTTCTTGAAGAAAAATTGTTAAGGAAAAAGTTATAGATTCTTAGAACATTTCTTTCAAGAAAACTTTGATTCTGTGGACTTTTCTTTAAGAAAAATACTTAAAACTTTTATTGTTAGACATTTTTAAGATTTTTTTAGAAAGTTTTTATACATTTTTTTTTAAGAAAAAGTCTTTAGAATCTAAGAATATTTCTTCTAAAAAAGTCCTTAGAATCTTAGTACTTTTCATGATGAAACAGTTTGGAGAATCTGAGAATTTTAGTTTAATGAAAATTCCATAGAATCTAAAAAAGTTTTTAGCAGATAAATTTATTGTTATATATTATTTTGTGTAAGAAACCTTGTTGTTCTACGGACTTTTTCTTATAAAAATATTTTATTAATATTTTGAGAACTTTTTTCAAAAAATAAATTAATAAACATATTTAAAAAAAAAATCTAATTGTTTTTATTGAAAAGAATTAAAAAATATAAAATCTTTCAATAGAATCTTTTTTGACAATGAATTGGTTAGTGTAAATAATATTATATATAAATATAAAACCTCTTTAAAAAAATCTTCTACAGCTAAAAAAAAAATTAACTGGATCTTAATAGGTCAATTGATGAAATGTTTTAATGACATGTGAAAGGTATTTTCTACCCATCTGATATTTGTCCAGTTTTAGTAAACAATATATGATTGTTTTGTCAGAATTTTTGTTACCACAGTATGGTTACAGCCAATCATGATATAAAATAGAAGGTGCCAATCATAAAATAGTAAAATATTTACCAAATAATGATGGCAGCGACCATGTTGATGGTTAGAAAACCAATAACTTGGTTGTGACAACCATACCCGATTGCAGCAAGCACAATATAGAAGCAGTGATCATATTGCAACCATGTTTTTTCTCTGCGTGTATAAAAATAGCGTACCTCTACATCAGATAAAAGTTACATTAAGCTCTGTGAGTTACATTACTGTATAATTTTCTTTTTAAATTAAGAGCTTCTGTAGCTATCGACAAAATGCCAAGCATCACTTCAAGACCCGCTTGGGGCGCTATCTCTGTTATACTCAGCCAAGCTAGTCGTTGCACCAAAGCGTTAAAAGGGAGATATTTTTTTTTTATCAGATCTACCACAACAGAATACCATAATTTATTATACGTCTTATGATTGACGTATACATCCAATGAAAAATATAAGGCTGAAGTCTCCACTGCTTTTCCTCAGAAAATTATTTCTATTAATTATTGTGTTGTTTTCTTTAGAAATGGGATAGAGGAGGTATGAAAAATGGAAGGGCTTAAAATGTGGTGAAGAGCTTCAAATGTGTGAAGGGCTTCATGAGTGGATTTAGAGTGCAGGACGATAAATTGGTATATCCTAGCGTGGAGATCAAAATCCTGCATAATGGAACTTCTTGTGCACAGGACAAGAGTGGTTTATGCATGATTCACATGCTGACCCTTCTGCCGTGCCAATGTAGGCAAGTTCTTATTCCATAAGATTAATGATTTATTTCATGAGAGCACTTTTGATTTAAAGAAAGATTTTCCTACCTAGCAGTACTATGTCTACAGTGTATGCAACCAACTTCGTTCTATTTCCCTCCAGTGATGCAAGGCGTCAAATAAGAGTATAAATGATTACCCTTAGTGGAGAGTACTACACTCACCAAAAAAAGTCTGTAATGGCAACTGAAAATTTTGCTGTTATTACGGGATATTCTGCTAATTTGAGCCGCTACTAAATTTTAGTAGACTTTTTGTAAAGTGGAATTTAAAATCTGTTTGCTAAATTCAACAAAAAAAATTATTAAATACTATTAATATTAGTACAAAGTTTTAGATTTATTTTTTTTATCGAGCATCAAAAATTTTGATTATATTTTTTAAAAGATGTTTTATACAAAATTAAAAAAAAGTCAAAAGCTTAAAAATCTTAAAAATTGTTAAAACATAAACGAATTTATCATTTTGTTTTAATTTGGTAATTTCTGTTTTGAAAAATATTTTAGTCAATTTTTTTTTTTTACTTTTAAGGTTAAATTTAATTGTTTTTAGGGCTGATTCTAAAAACCCCTTTTTAGTGCTATTTTAAGTGGATGTCCTCTTTTTAGACATGAGTTGGTATCTTCACTTCCGATCGCTTTTTTAATCCTATGTAACATTTTAGGGCAATTTAAGTTTGTATGTATAAGTTTAAATTATTAGAAATAACATTTTCTTCAATATCGACTTTTTTAAATTTAGTAATTTTTTTGCTAATTTTAGCAAATCGGTTTTCAAAAATTTGTAAAATAATTTCTGAAATTAGCAACAAAAATTTGTAGATATTCTGTAAAAATTCTGTAATTTGTAATATGTAAATAGCAAACAGATTTGTTAAATAATAATTTTTTTTACTAAAAATCAGTACAAAAATAGTAAAGTGGGATTGAAAACTGTTTACAAATTTTTCTACTAACTTTTTTTTCTGAGTGTACCTTTCATAGATAAATATTTCAAACACCAGGCTATATTTATGGCATAAGAACGGACCACCAAAATAATCTTTTCCAATGATTTGATTACAGATAAATTTATTTTGTTTTCATTTGAAATTGTCCTTGAAGCAATTGGATTTTTTACGTAAATAATTTATTCTGGAAGCTGTTCTGCAACCACTTTTAAATCTATTTCTCCGTCTGTTGCTCACAACGGTTTCTGCAATCACCAAAATATAAATCAGTTGGTGTTCTTATTATGATTTTCTTAATTTAAAAAAAAAACACTTGATGCGTGTTGTATCAAAACCCATATCATCTTATAAAGTGGCCCACGCATTTATAACATTAATGGATATTTGTTAAATTTTCAATAAGAAATAAAACTGCGTTAAGTGCGGCTTTTTCATATATGAATATTCCGTGTGTTTTATTTTATATAGTTGTCAGAACCTTCAATTGGGTGAATCTATCTAACTATTTCTTACATGCACAATAGGGTGTCCCGAACTTTTGCACTTTGAGAATTTTGCGACGGAAGAGTAACTGCAACCACTCGTTTTGAAAAAAGCTGATTATGGAAAAAGTAACGAAAAAAATTAAGGGCCTCTTATATATTAGCTGGCTTACCAGCACTTGAAGTTGTCGGATTTGGTTGTTATTTGTCAAATTCTTTTTTCGAATTTTTAGAGAGCTTGTCTCGTGATCCAAAAAGAATTAAGTAATTATTTTTTTTTTATTTTTATACTTAATTATGTATATGTAAACCTAACACGTGGTTAACATATTTTTTTAGATATTTTTCCCATAACAAACTAAGGATTTAATAATTTTCAAGCCTATTTTATCGAAAAACCAAAATTAAACAATTTTGAATACTTTAAGAGCTGGTAGCCGGCTATTTTTTTTTTCCTCTTATCAGAGGGTCAATTCTCGTTCTGTGAAACGGTAAAATGAAAAGTTTTTTCACGTTTTCATAGTACTTTTGATTCGCATTCTGTGAAAAAATGTAAAGAAATATCAAAAAGTTTTCATATGAAAAAAAAGTGGAACGAAACAAGATTTGTTCACGATTGCACAGCACTGGCGATTCTTGTTTTGTGTAACAGTGCAAACAACTGTCAAAATATTTTTATATGAAAAAATTGTTTACACAGACTATTTATAAGTGAAATAAACATGGAGAAGATTGTAAGATGAAAGCGTGCCAGCGAAAGCCAAAAGGAGTATTTAATTCATTATTAAGAAAAGCATGTGGACATTGCAAACGATAAGTAGCTTAATAACCATAATCACACTTTTATTAATCCCATATTTACAGATTTGTAACTGCAGATGGTGCCAAATTTAGAGACGAAAAGTGTAACGAATTAGCGGCGAGCCTTAACAGTTTTATTGTAACCCAAAAGGACAGTGAAAAATGGCAAAAGTATGACATATTTATTTATATTTTATTTATATTCTTTATAAAATGTTTTTTTCTTTAAGTAATATTTGACTTAATACGCACACCAAATATAGTTCACTTAAAGTAAGCCGATATAAATCCATGACGTGCTTGTCGGTTGTCATCTCGAATGGATTGTGGTCATCACGAAGTATGCGTCTCAGCACTCTCAAAAAATTCCTATAAATTATTAAATTATTTACTGCAATGAAATACTTGTAACATCATTGTCTTACCTTTGTTCATCCGGAATTCTTTGAGTAATATCCAATAATACAATTAATCCAGTTATTTTTATATAATTATTTAAAATAAATTTTACGAACTTAATTCACTTTTGTTTACGTTTTTCTCTGTTTTGAGATTTGCTTTAAATTTTGGGTAACACACTTACAAAATTTTCATGGGAATGAAACATTTTTTTCATAATACATACGAGAATCGCAATTTATGTATTTGTGAAAAGTTCGAGTGAAAAGTGCTTATGAAAACGAAAATGAAAATTTTTTTTTCACTTCACATTATCACAGAACTAGAATTGACCCTCAGCTCTTTAGTACGCATTGTTTGAAATACACAAGTTGAAAAACTTTCGGGACACCCTATTACCCATTTAAACTGTCTATCTATAAAATTCAAACACACATAGAATTAATTTTTCGCCTTGAGTGGAATTTGTTGTAATTGTAGTTGAATTGCTATGATAATGGATTTTTCATATCTACCAACACAAATCTTTAGTTTGAGGGAATTGAAATATGAAGAAGAAGAATCTTTTTGATTGGAATGGGAATAACTGTAAAAAGAGGGTGTGTATGAGTGATTTTAGTTTCTTTAATTTTTTTTTTTTTTCATCATCATCATCATTAACTTCATACAGAATACAGAATATGATTTGAGTTATTAAATATAATAGCAGTAGTAAAAAATGTAGTTGCTGCCAGCCAAGTCTGAAGTAAATGTGTTAATGTATGCGGGGGAGAATTTATTATTATTATTATTATTTTTAATAATTCCATATATGAATATGTTCATTATGAGCTTAGAAGGCATTTTAATAAGATTCATAATTGTATTTAATTGCAACCACATACAAACTAAAGTATCTTGATATTGTATTAGAGGCGGGGGGATACAGAGGAGTAGAAATTTATGTTGGGAATGTTATCATTTAATTATTATTGAGACTTGTTGTAAGTAAAAATATTAATCGCACCCTAAAAAATAATGCATACAATGCTGGAGGGCTTGTCTCATTATTTGGTTGTCAACTTAAATTTAAGAAATTTTAAATAGACCTGGGAAATTTTCAAGAATCCTTAAAGGTTCTTATTAGTATTTCATTAAATATTTATATAGGTAACACCTAACATCTAGCGACATCTAATATTGATTTTTATAAAAGTTTTCTTCAATAGTTTGTGGTAGTTCCAACTACTATAAGGCTGTCGTATTAGTTTGTGCGCCAAGGATATTTTTATCAAAGAACTTCCCTTGTAATATCTGGCTTATCCCTGTGTTTTTCATTAAGAGCTGTGATATATGAATTTGAATCTGTAACTTTTTCATATATTTTTGACTTCCGCACTTGCAAATACGAGAGTTCTTCCACACATCCTCCAAAAGACCCATGGGAGTGGTAAAAGTCTTCCATTTTTATTTTATTTTAGAAGTATTAAAAATTTTATTTAATTTTTATAAAAAATATTTTATATTGTTCAAAAAATCAATTCCATAAATTAACTGAAAATTCTTTACATTAAATTCTGAAAATTCATAATTATAAAAATTGTTTTAAAATTTGTATTGAGGAAGCATCTAAATTACCCTCCTTCTAAGACTGGAGCTGAAAATTTCTTAAAAAGCTGCCTTTTGAGTACGATGAAGATCCTGAAAATTATTTTCCCCAAGAAATAGGGATATAATTTTTGTTGAGTTGTATTATTAATTTGATAACCAATTATGCACTTAAAAATCCGGTACCTTTATTTGAAGTCAAACTGCATAGAGATAAATCTTAATTGTAGTTTACTGAGATTTTTAGTTTAAAAATAAAGTTGTAAATTATTGATAAGCTTGCATTTATTTTAGTTTTGAATGCTGAATTGATTCAGGTAGCCAGAAAGTTGTTGATGCATGATTTGGCGTCTTCAGACATTCTATATTGCAAAACCTGGCTATCAAGATATTTTGATCAACTTGTTTTATATTTTAATCAAATTTGATTTACATATATTCCAAGGAGGTTTTCAATTATTGCTTTCTTATTAATGGATGAGGAAAATCTAGATGAAATAAATTAATTAGAATGTCTTAGTTATCTTGATTTAACGTTTACCGTACAAGAAAACATCATTCCGCTTGTTGTTAGTTTTGTTATTTTTTTTTTTTTTGCAATTATTTCACATTTATCGGGATCACCACTTAGGGTGATTTTTTTATTTTATTTATTTATTTATTTATTTATTTATTTATTTATTTATTTATTTATTTATTTATTTATTTATTTATTTATTTTTTTATTTATTAAACATATAATTACAAATTATATTTTAATACTCTAACCGAGCACTAGCAACGAAGGCCTTCAGCTCGTTGTAGCGAAAACAGACCAGAGCCTCTGGTGGGAATCGAACCCACGACCGCACTGATAAGCTAGCACGCTACCAACTAGCCTACCGGGGCGCCCTTTATTTATTTTCGATTAAACATTTTATTTAATTTTTATAAAATATATATAATATTTTTCACAAAACCAATTCCAAAAATTAAGTAAAAAATTTTGACATTAATTTCAGAAAATGCATAATTATAAAAATTGTGTTTAAAGTTGGGGAATCCTCCTCAGATCCTTTAATTTAATGGTATCGCAAAAAAAGCAGTTTGATTTATTTTGGAGACTGTATGGAATTCTTGACTTGAATTAATGACATTAACCGGTCCTAGGGATATCTCGGATCTAAGGAAAACAAAACTCTTCTTGGTTATGGTAAGCGGAAGATCCGTTTAATTCTCACGGGGAACTACACTCTAGGATGAATAGTTGCATGCCGGGGTTAGATTTAGGCTTTCAATGAAGCCTTTAACCATCTATATTTCCAAATCCATTAAGGATTTTTAGTCGCCTACTGAGAAGCCTAAGACATACGCTGGGTATATGTTCCGCTACCTCAGAACCTACAAGTATCCGAATCAGGCAGAACTCTGGTCCTTAAATAGTACCTAAGAATACAGTATCCAGTGAAAAATCTCGCTGAGATCCCCAAGTCCTTGCTGTTCAGCGTAAAAAATTTCCTGGAGTTTCCACTAGATAAAGCGATGAATCTATTCGCCAATTATAGCATTCCAGCACTCAACGGTCTTGGAAACCGCAGTTGGCTAACCCTCAACCGGATCGTTGCCTGCATGGCAAGGGGCATTAGAAGCCAAGAAACCCAGCTTAGGATTTGTCTGTTTCATTCACCTAGACTATTGGGAGGCTAAATGCAGTCCAGTACCGGTCTAGAGGACACGTCGTAGGACAATAATGACTTGAGTGCTGATATTCTAAGACACTGCGATTTACATACATAGATGGCGAAGATAGCCGACTGGAAGATGGACGGCAACTTGCCCATCGGAAGAACATGTTAAAATTTATATCCACAGACGCCCGTCCCCATATCCCCATTGATCTGTCCGCTGGGGTCACTTGTGTGTGGATCACTGTAAAAGCTATGAGGTGAGGAGGTGAGCATGAGACAGTGCAAGATCTTGCGAGTAACCGCGTACCAGCGACTAAAAGCAAGTTTTTTCAATGACCTAGCAAATCTACAGGATGTATCTCAGTCTGGTCTCTCGGATTTCTTTTACAGTACTCTGAATGGGTTAAGTTTTTTTCAATTCGCAGTTCTTTCATGTGGTTTGGGTTAACTTGCCGTTTGCCTGGTCTGCCATTCAAACCAACCTCATGTATAACAAACAGAATATTGTGTATTTATTTAATAAATATGTATTTAATTTTCTAACAGTTTCTTCTCATTCAATATGTGTGGTCCTTATGAACAAATATTACAAATAGATCATGGAAAAATAATATATATATATTTATAAAACAAGTTCCAATTTAAATCGAGACCTCCCAGTTATGCTGTGTGTTGTGTAAACAAGTGGTCAAACATGATGCGAAACAAATTATAAATTTTAAACCTACACCACAATCACATCCTATGCAATATGGTCTGAATGTGCTACATATTTAAATGTAAGCAAATTGTCATGTTGTATTTGTTTTTAAAATATATATATTTCATTAATAGTTTCTGGTCGATCTCAATATGACATCAAGAATCCCTAAGGAGTTTAACACATTTCTTTCATTCCACATACAACCGTAACATCCGTAACATATAAAAATAAATTTGTTTGTACATTAAGAAGAAAAAAAAATGTAATTTATGAACGCATTTCGTGCATAAAATTGTGTAAACAAATCAAGGATATATACATACAATGTTGGCATTAGGGTGATACCTAATTGACTGGAAAATTTTTATTTTTATAAAGAACTAGGTAACTAAAAAATAAGTAATTAGAGGTTGATGGAAAGTTTCGAAACTAAATTCGATAAAAAATATTGTTTTTGGATGGGGCGGGCATTGTTCAAACATATTTAAAATTGAAAATTTTACGAAGTCTCATTGAATAGGTAAAAGGACTTGATAATATATTCAAGTATCATTTTTATTACTATGGGAAGGAAATTCTTTAATTTTACTGGATTTCCGAATCATAAACCACTCTGCTTTCTTTGGGTCGATTTTTCAACACTTGAAAGAAAGTAAAGTTGTTCATATCTGGTATTGACTTCTTGCTTCTTATGAACTAAAATAAATCAGGTTTTTAAAATTAATGTACTCCCTAATATTCTACATCCTTTTTTTCTTTTGTATGTATATATATATATACATTCATTTATGTATATATTTGTATTTGCCTAAATTGGAAACATTTTCAACGTACCCTTTTCTTTCTTAATCTTTTGTTCTTTGCTCAAGTGTCACCATGAGTGAATGATTTTTCTTTGTATTTGCTTCTTTTCATTTGAAATAATTTTAACTTTTGTTTATTTTAAATGTAATTTAAAAAAGAAGAGTTTTATTTACATTTAACATTTTTTTTTTTGAAGAATCGTATTAAAAATTGTAGGTCACCCGTTGCGTTTCAATGGCAAAAACAACATTAGAACATAAAGGGAAATTCAAAACTCTCTTTTGTTATGGAGTGTGCTGTTTTCGTGCTATTGAAAAGACCTCACACAGTTTTTTTTTTTTTTTTGATTTTAAAACATAGAAAAGGAGGAGGACTATGTTGATATAACTTGCATTGCATCTGCTTTATCAATATCCGTTTCTCCATTGAGGTGTTAGAAAAATGCTGGTAGTTTTTTTTTTTTTGTATATCACATGATCACATGATTTGTAAAAATAATGATAGTTTTTCTATTGAACTCTATTTGGTAAATAAAATATCAAATTTAAAAATTCGTAGAAATTGTTAATTTATAAGTCTGTGGGTGGTCAAACTAATTTCATAATCAGAACATTTTAGAATACATGCAGACAAAAACTATGGTTAAGACAATCATATTCGAGGGCACAAAATATTTTTAGTGGTAATAATATAAGTATCATATTATGATAATAAAATAACCATAATTTGACCATAATATGGTCCCTCTAGATATAATATGATTCGAAACTATAAAAAAGTTCTTTATATTGTATTTATAAAGGGTGTCCCAAGAAGAACGCAATTTTTAAATCTGGCAACATTCGAAGTGTCATTGTTTGACATTTGAACAATTGTTATTGTTTGCTAGTAGAAGGTACGAGGTTAGTAAAAATGGAGCGCTACACGAATGAACAACGCATTCTCATTGTGAAATTGTTTTACCAAAATGGTGAAAGTTTTGCGGCTACAGTTCGCAAATTGCGATCAATTTGGGGTCACAATAATGCTCCAAAAGAGTCAACTGTAAAGAGATTAATGGATAAATTTGCCGAAACTGGGTCTGTTAGTGATGTAAAGACAGGTCGATCGACGGAAAATGTCGCAGCTGTACGTGATGATGTCGCTCAAACTCCATCCACCTTAATTTGACACCGAGCTCAGCAAATTGGTGTCTCCAAATCCACTTTGCAGCGAATTTTGACGAAAGATTTGCATCTTCATGCATACAAAGTTCAATTGACTCAGGAACTGAAGCCAGCGAAGGGAGTTCGTTAATTGGGTATTGGAGAGACAACATGAAAATGCTTATTTTGCCGATAAAATCATCTTCAGTGTCGAGGCCCATTTTCATCTTGATGGCTTCGTCAATAGGCAGAATTGTCGCATTTGGGGTGAGGAAAATCCTCGAGTGATTCACGAGAAGCAAATGCATCCTCAACGTGTCACTGTGTGGTTTTTGGGCTGGAGGAATCGTTGGACCTTTTTTTATGAAAATGAGGCAGGTCCAGAGCAAACAGTCAATGGTGTTCGGTATCGTGAAATGATAACCAGTTTTTTCTTGCCTAGAATTGAAGAAATGAATGTGGAGGGCATGTGGTTTCAACAAGACGGCGCCACATGTCATACAGCCAGAGAAACAATTCAATTGCTGCATCAGTCATTTCCCGGTCGTGTTATTTCGCGTTTTGGAGATCAGAATTGGCCGCCTAGATCGTGCGATTTAACACCATTAGATTTTTTTCTTTGGGGTTTTTTGAAGTCGATGGTTTACGCGAATAAGCCGACGACGACTCAAGCCTTAAAAGAAGAAATTGGACGCTGCATTAATGAAATACCGCAGCATTCATGCAAAACGGTCATTGAAAATTTCATTAAAAGATCGCGTGCATGCCAGCAAAGCCGCGGCGGCCATCTGCACGATATATTGTTCCATACATAACCTCATTCTGTCTACTTTACGATATAATAAAGTTTCACGATTTTTTTTTAAATATCTGTGTTTTATTTAAAATTTAAAAATTGCGTTCTTCTTGGGACATCCTTTATAAGAATATTTATTTAAAAATGTTTTTCCTAGAAAAAAATTTTTGATATTAAGGACTTTTTTTGAGAAAACTTATTCGATTCTATGGACTTTTTTAAAGAAAACTACTTCAAAAAAAAATTTTTTTTAATTCTAAGAACATTTTTAATAAAAAGAACATAAATTTTATGGAATTTTTTTAATAGAAGAATTCTGAGATATTTTTTAGTTCTAAAAACAATTTTAATAAATTGGACATAAATTCAATAGACTTTTTCTAATAGAAAAAAATCTTAGGATTCAAAAAAATTTTTTTTTTAATTTTAAGAACATTTTTCATAAAAAGAACATAAATTCTATGGACTTTTTCTTATAGAAAAATTCTCATATATTTTTTAGTTCTAAGGAAATTTTTAATAAAATGAACATAAATTCTATAGACATTTTCTATTAGAAAAAAATTCTGAGATTCTAAGGATATTTTTAATATTTTTTTTTAGATAGTCCTTAGAGTCTCAGAATTTTTCTTTTAAAAAAATTCCTTAAAATCTAATAATATTTCTACTGGAAAAAGTCCCTAAAATCTAAGTATTTTTCATTATGAAAAGTCCTCAAAATATAAAATTTTTTTATTCAAAGAAAGACCTTAGAATCTAAGTTTTATCTTTATTATACATATATTAATTTTTATCGAAGAAACAGTTTGCAGAATCTGAAAATTTTACTTTAAAAAGCCCATAAAATCTGAAAATATTTCTATCAGAAAAATTTCTAAAAATGTTCTATTTTGTATTAGAAACCTTTTGGTACAAAACAACTCTTGGGTTCTACGGACTTTTTCCTACATAAAATTATGTTATTAATATTCTAAGTACTTTTTACACAAGAAAGTCGTTATTTTACAAGAAATTAATTATTTATTTATTTATTTACAAATTAATTTATGATTAAAATTACAAGCTAATCACAAAAAAAATTTTAAGAGCAATAGAGAAATTAAATAATAAATATATTTAAAATAAAAAATATATATTATTGTTTTTATTGAAAAGAATTAAAAGATATAAAATCTCCATATATAAAATATTTATACATAACTTTTTGACAATAAATGGATAAGTTAAAATCTAAATAATATATGTATAAGCCATTTTCGGATATAAACCCCCACCCCAGATAATTTTTCCATGAGCGACTGAACTGATACAATATTTTTATAAAACTAAGCCAGTATTTTGACTGTAAATATCAAAGTCTTGTTTTATTTGATTTATTAATATTCATTGATTTTTGTCAGCATTTTATAGTTCCATAAATATCATATTTTCAGATTTGTTTGTTACCACAGTATGTTTACAGCCAATCATGTTATAAAATAGGAATAGGCAACCATTAAATAATAAAATATTTACTATAATAATAATGGTAGCGACCATATTGATGGTTAGAACCTATTTACTAAGCAAAGACTTGATTGAGACAACCATACCCGTATGCAGCAAGCATGATAAAGTAGCAGTGATCAACAATGCATTGCAACCATGTTTTTCCTCTGCATGTATGCAGTAAAATACAGGTTGGTTGAAAAGTTCCTGCGCTCGAAATAAATGAATACTGTTTTTGTTACGAAATATATTTTTTTATTCAATATAATCTCCTAGAAGCTCAATACACTTGTTCCAATGATCTTCCAATAATTTTATCCCATCCTTATAATGGTTTTCCGAAAGCTCTGCAAAATAACCGTCTACGGCTGCTATGGCCTCTTCCTTCGACGAAAAATGCTTTCCACGAAGGAATTGTTTGAGATTTCTGAAGAGATAGTAGTTACTGGGAGCCAAATCTGGTGAATACGGTGGATGTTCAAGCAATTCGTACTCAAAACACTTTTGTGAGCAGGTGCATTGTCTTGAAGAAAAATGATTTTTTTCTTCTTTAAACCAGATCTTTTCTAACGAATTTTTTCATCCAGCTGATCCAAAAGGCTGCAATAATATTTAGAGTTGATTGTTTTAGCTTTCTGAAGACAATCATTCAACAAAATTCCTTTTGTATCCCAAAAAACTGATGCCATAACCTTCTTTGCTGATCGTTGTGACTTCACCTGCTTTGGAGCTGAACAACCAGCTTCAGTCCACTGTAAACGTTCTTGTTTCAATTTAGGATCATGGTGGTAGATCCAAGTCTCATCCATTGTTATAAAATGACGCAAGAAGTCGGTTTTATTCGGCTTAAAACGCTCCAAATTACGCTGAGAAATTTGTTTTCGATCCAGTTTTTGTTGAATTGTTAATGTGTAGTCAAACTTGGATCTTCACTAACCATATTATGTACCTGCTCAATGATTTCTGCTGTGGTTGCAGTTTTTGGTCGTCCTTCGCGTGGATCGTCTTTAAGGCTGGTACGACCACGTTTAAATTTAACGGTGCGTTTTGAAAATGAGGACTCCTTATACACTTCTAAGAATTGTTCATAAATTTTATTTGCTTTTAAACCCTTCAAAACAAAGAACCTAATGACTGCACGATATTCATTTATTTCCATATTAAAAAAAATTAATGACACGTTAACTTCAAATGGCTTGTAAACAAAAAAAGAATTGACAGAATGACTTGCAACTTTGCATGTGTTCTCAGGACAGTAATACCAACTTGAGAAAAAAAAAAGTTTGGAGCTAGCAGTGCCATCTCTTGGTGAGCGCAGGAACTTTTCAACCAACCTGTATACTTAATATTTACATGGAATAAAAAAATAAAAAAAAAATAATTTTTGATTTACCGCCGTTTTTTTTTTTTAAATTGTTATATATAAGTTTTCAGTTTATAGTTTTCATTTATTAATTATAAAAAACAATTTTCCCTGAAGAAGTCACCCAATGTTGTGACGAAATATTGGGATAAATACATAAATATTTATAATTAATTTTTTTATAAATAAAAGATCTCTAGCTCAATAAAAAAATATTACACAAATCAAGAAAATCAAGGAAAACTAAAAGAATCACATGGAGTTCCATAAAAAAAAATATTAAAATAATAACTTATTAAAATGACTAAAAAGTTTTAGTAACAAAGATTTAATATACAAACAATTCTGTGGTCAAGTATATCCCTTAAACCGAATATCAAAACAAATTTCAATATAATAATTTTGTTTAAAAAAAAAAATTTATAAAACCAATAACAAAATTTCTTTTTACATTCTACGATGCACTCATATTGTGGTGAAGTGCAGTTTGAACCTAAATACTGTGGTATAATTGAATGTATAAAATGCCCAGACTTTTCCTGTTTGTTGTATGCATTTTTTATTTTATTTAAACCTCTGACCACCGGCATGTAAAGTAATAAATGTCAACAAACAAAAATATAATTAAAAAAAAAATCTTGGCGAGACCAATTTAAAAATGTATATACCCCATGCAAATAGACTGAATTAACCAGGTTTGCAACATGAGTAGCAAAATATGTATAAAAAAAATTGGTGTTACTTAAACTGAATTTTAATGGTTGTTTTGCAATTGTTATTATGTATATTACACCTATATGTGGCTTTTCATAGCAACTGTCTTGCTACAGGAAAAAAAAGTATATCGCATCCATGACAAACTTACAGTATTTATTGTCTTATATCAAACGAAAAAAAAAAATTGCAACAACTTTTCCAATTTATTATAATTATTATTTTAAATATTATTATTTTTAAATTTTTTATGGAATTTGGAAATTACTAAAACTGCATTATGTAGGTTTTTTCATAAGCAATTTGACAAAAAATGTTTTATTTTTTAAGTCAAAATTGTTACTGATATTTAAGTGAAATAGATTCCTTGAATTTTTTCCAAAAATTGGTAAAATTTTTGTTACTTATTTATAAAAAAAACTCTCATATTTTGTTGTCTATTCTTCTTCTGTATGTGCGAAAATATTCGTTTAATTTTAAACTATTTAATAAAAATTCAAATATTAAGTCAGTTAAAATATCAGTACCAGAGAACTGCATTTGCTGTCTTTGCGTTCAAACGCTGAATATACTCCAACACACATATTTGTTGATGATTTTAAATCAATAAAACGATGTGCAAATTGTTTTTTCACTGATTTATAATCATCGGTCGTTTTTAAACCATTGATTTTATTCTGTTCATTCGAGCCAACAATAATTATTTTGATGTAGAATAAATCAGAAAAAACAACAAACAACGTGTATGAGTGTAATCTTAATTAAAACAAAATAGTTTCTTATCTATAAAAAGGGGGTGGTTTTGTAGAAACACATTTCATAAATGTTATATGTATATTAAGGTGGGTCTAAAATACGTTTTTTTAGAATTTTTACTAGGAAAACCAAAAATATTGTTCTCTGTGATTTTTTTTTTTTTAAATTAGGTCGACATCTCTGGCTCGCCCAATCCAGTTAAAGTTAAATATTGCCTAATTTTCCAATCAAAATAGATGAAAAAAAATTTAGATAATATATAAATTTTTCCGGATTAGGCAAGCCTGAGATATCGATCTAAAATTTTTTTCCAAAAAAATATTTATATTTCTAAAAGAAGAATATTTTTATTTCTAATAAAAATTCTAAAAAAGCGGATTTAAGTCCCACCCTAATGTAAACAATATCATTAATGAAATGTGTTTCTATTTTGTTTTAATTATGAATAAACTCATACGCGTTGTTTGTTGTTTTTTCTGATTTATTCAAAACTGACTTTTTGTTGAGTGATTAACTTTGCAGTAAACATAATCGACATATGATTCAAACTGATCCGAATTACGCGTTCAGTAACATTATGCTGATTTTATTCTACAGGGAATTTTGTTGAATTATTAAATGTGAACAAGATTTTTTGTGTATGATAAATCAAGAAAAAAGTTGATTTTGCAGTTCTCTGATCAGTGCGTATAATGAATAACGTATTAATTACATTAAGTATACGCCCTGTTGTCCTAACTGATTAAACTATGCAACAATTTAAGGGTCATTGCTGAAAGTCTCAACTAAACCAATTGCAAATGTAGGTATATATTTGTTGCAGTAAAATGCCATTTGGGTTTTGCTCAATATCATCTAAATTATTTAAGCAAACTATTCCCAGAGCTGGGTTAATGCTTTTAAGTTAAAATGTTTGGCAATTTGAATAACTACAAAGATTGATCGAAAAAATAATAATCAAACTTCTTCTGAAATAAAAACTTCACACAATTATTGGAACATTGAAAAAGTTGTTTAAATTTTTATTTATATATGTAAAAGAGTAACATTACTGACCGAATTAATTAATATTAATATGTTGGTTTAATATGTTGGTTTCTCCTTTAGTGAAAGATTCGATTTTGGAATTCACGAGGGTAGGTACAAAAAAATGTCCCCCTTAACGTCCTGCCCAAACCACTTTAGTTATATATCTCAAATTTAAAACAAGGGTTCTGGAGTATCATCAACTCGCTGATAAATTACTTTTAGGCATTTTCTTTAGGAATGGGGTAGAAATTGGGATGTTAAAGAGGGAAAAAATCTCCTCCTTAACAGCCTGCAACGAGTGATTTGGCTAGAAACCAAAAATATAAAATATGTGATCCATTAAAGGGTAGGCTCATTCACTGATAGGGTCCTCTATGAAACTTTTGGCACTAACGTGGCAAAAAAGATGGTTCCAAAAGGAAAAAGTCTTCCCACTAACGGTGTGCCAAAACCGATTCATTTAGAAAGATGAAATTTTATGAACGAGGGGAATTGAATTGGAATGAATTCGTGAACGATTTTAATTGAAATACTAGATCTGGGTAGCAAGTAAAACGGAACGGGGAACGACTGGAACTAAAACACTAGACAGTGAGAAAAAAATGGAAGCCAGTGCAATCGAAACACCAAACACAGGGATAGAAATGGAATGAAGGGAGTCTGGATTTTTTTAATATATAACGATTTGAATAATTTTTATTCTATTTTAAAGATTTTGCTTTATTTTGGAAGGTGTACGAATCAAAAGCAGACAACATACAAAATTTTCAACAGCCCCAATTGAAATTGTCAAATTGTGTAACGAACCTTCCATCCCTGGTTTACCTCTTCTGAGGCGGGGCTACCTATAAAGCCGGCCATGCTCAGGGCTGAAGTGTGTTCTTACCCCTTTGGAGATAAATTTGGGTTCGTTAATAAAATATTTATAAGGTAGCTACATAAACAAAAAAAAATGGTAAAAAGGTATAGAGAAGTGTTTTTGATGATTGACAGGGGTAGCTTTAGGTGTCAGAGCTACCCTGGTTCCTACCCTCCCTACCTTGCCGAATCTAGGGTATATTATTATGTCGTAATCAAAATCCAAAGTTTATTAACAATAAATTAATAAAAAAAACTATTAATAATTAATAAGAAAACAATTGATAGTCCCATATACATATTATTTATATCCCTATTCGAAACGCCACAAAATGGTTAATTTAAACTAATATGGCCACCTTTGTGCCATTATTAAAAGAGTGTTTTTTATTAAAAAGAATATCTGATGGATACTCAAATAAAATTGGTATTAAGTGTCACGGTTGGTAATCAAAATTAACAATAAAAGAAACAAATTGCAACTTACATAAAAATTGAAGCTTGTCGAAGGGCGCCAGTAGATTCCTAAAGAGCTGCGTAATAAGATTATTTGTATTCTTAAATTTTAGTATATATTCTGGGATAATTAGCGTTTGGGTTATTAATCTGTGTTTGTATAGAATGTGTTGTTGGTATCAGATTTTATTTTTAAACAATTGAGTGTCATGATTATAATGAGTGGAATCGGTTGGGTTAGGATTTTGAAATATACGAAGAGATTGACTATTTTGTAGAGAAAGAAGTGAATATTTTTATATAGTATAATAAGGTGACCAGCTACAAAGATTTGGCAACGTTCAGAAAATAATCGTATACAAGAAAATAGTTGAGAGAAAACAAAAAGGAATTTAATGAATTATATTCGAATGGATTTAAGCTAATAAAACTTAAATACATAGAATGTGTTATCCGTAGATATGACTATAGATTTTCAATAAATAATTATATTATAAAACAAAATCCTTAAAAAAAAAAACTTTCAAAAAAATAATAAGGATAACCGAACCACCCTACAATGTAGTAAATAATTAGATAATTAACACGATGCAATTTTAAATCTTGAACGATTTTGAGGCTAAACATAGTTTAAAGACAAGCAGAAGAAAAAATAAAGATGTTGTAGATCCCGAGGCTTTAAACTTTGGTAAATTAAACTGGGAACCAGATAAAGAAAAGTGTATATGGTTCTAGATTATAGCATTTCAGAATATATTTTCCCTAGCACATCTTGTCCGGTTTTCCAGGGTTAGAAAATTAATGAAAATAACCACATCCTACGAGATTTTGCAGCATTCTTCACGCAAAATCTGTTAAAACACATTTAATTTAAGTTAAGAAAAAAATCACTAACAAATCTCACTCAATATTTTTTACCTTCCAGAACAAACAAAAATGTTAGTCGAAAATCGTCCTCACAATTTTTTGTTGTAAGCTCATAAACCCAATTCAACTTGTTTGTGATCTGTTTGTGCTGAGATTTTTTGTGTGTAAAAGCTCAGAACATAAAATTTGACATGTAGGTTCCCTTTATTGGCAAATTTTTACTGGGAGGGGTAAAAAGGAAAAATGTTCCTCTCTTAACGTTCTGCCTAAACCACTTAAGCTGTCATTACGAACCGCTGTAGCTAGAATTCAGAAAGAGTTTCCCCTTAATGACGCAGCCAAAACTCCAGCGTATGTGTCTACTGAGACCGGATTTCTAGAAATATTTGCCAAATGGAGAAAAAGCTCCCCACTAACTTCATGCATAAGAAACTTAGATTAGGCGTCTGACATTTAAAATATGTGTTCCAAAGGGTGTGGTCCTATTCACTGAAGAAATACTTTTTGGGATTTTCAATTAAGGTGGGGAAACTATTTAACCTCGAAAGCTGCATGTTGCAAAAAGGTTAAATAAATTGATTTAAGGGGGAAATCTTTAGAAAAAATTAAAAATTTTCTTAATATATTCCAATATTTAAAACTAACAATATCAAAGTATCGTGCTACATCGTATCACATAGGGCAATTAATACTGAATTTTTATTATTGATATGATATACATTTTCCTCTAGTGGGGCAGTTGCTATGTATAGCCCCATATACATAGTTTTTTTTCTCAATAATTGGCATATAACTTAATCGAATGTCATATAAAGTGGAATTGTGAAACATATGGTGACAACATTTTATTTCTAACTACATTTTTTTTGCTATGTATTGCCACTATTATTTTGAACGCGGTGCTACTTGTTAATTGAAAAAAAATTTGTATTTTGCATAAAGTTTAATGCGAGAATATAAAAACTAACAAAATAGAAAAAAATTAATTCTGTGTTGTATGTTTATTCGTTATTTGCAAAACTAACTAAATAAAATTACAAGTACAAGCATGTCCTTACCGCTATAGTGTGGTAAACCTTCTACCAAATGGTGTCCAGTATAAAAAAAAAATACAGGAAGCGGATAGAAAGTATGGAAAAAATATTGAAACGTTAAAACAAGTTTAATTGAAAATGGAAATTTTCATATAAATTCTCGAGTGGTTTTTTTTCTTGTTAATCACGATGAAATCCATTTGAGAACTTGTAAGAATAGCTTATGTCAATATAAGTGAGAATTAAAACCTTGGGAATAGAGCCAAGCCAAGACATTTCACAAGTCGGAGAATAAACGAAGGCAAGAAAGTAATTACTGTTCAATATTGTATTATCTAACACAGTAACTTATAAGAACTTGTTCTTGTTATGCTAGAATTTCAATAAATTAAACTAAACTAAATGTATCATTTCGAGAACCACACTTTAAGTTTTGGTACCCAAAATCTATGATCCAAGATGATTGCACAAACAATATTACCATAGGTTATATTAAGCTAACTAGTCAAAACCTAGGCTAAACCACTTGGAACCAGCGGTGCCTATCCCCATCCTTTTAAAATAAAGGAGACGGTTCAATTTTGGACAATTTTAAACAAAAATCATCAGTGACAAGAAAACAGAAGTCCAATATTCATTCAATAATTTTATGTATTTCAAAATCCTTTAATATATTTTAAAATAAGAAAATTTACTCAAACCTTGAATTTAGACATATGCTCTTATTTTATATTAACACGCAAATTAACAAATGAAGTAAGAAATGAAATTGTTTATACATAACTTTTTTTTCAATTCCACAATTACTTACTCCTTTTTCATTGTGGTTATTTTGTACTTGGTTATTGTGTACATTAATTCTAGACATGTTATTAAATGTATTACTTATCTATAAATTACAGTGAAAACTGTTAAAGAAGGCCGGTGTATAGAAAAAAGCTTGGCTTAAGAAATGTGTCATCAAAATGTTTAAGCTGAATCTTAGTAATGCACAATAAAACACTGAAAGTAAAATATGAACTTTTGAAATGACACACGAAAACCCCGAGACACGTGAACTTAATTTTGAACCCTAAAATCTAGTGGTATACCACGTTTTGAAAAAGTTAGGTTGTTTTAAAAAGATATTTAGAATTAAAATTTGTATGGATTGAGGCGATTTTTTTGTTTGACTCATTTGCAATTAGTAGTGTTTTTGTTTTTGCTTTTTTACTATTTTTTTAATATTATTTACTACTTTTTTTAATACTTTGTAAAAATTTTATTCCATCTTTCTAATTAAATGAAATTTGCGAATCTTTGCGCATACATAATATTATATTAAAAAATTACGTATACGCTGTGGTTTCCATTTTTTTTTTTTTTTAGTTTAGCCCAGGGGTGCCCAAATGTTCCTTATGGAAGAGTAAACACAATACATTTAAAGAATAACTAATTTTTATTCAATATTTTTTATTTTAAAAACCAATACATACAACGAAAAAAGAAAAAAATAATATATCATATCATACGTTAAACAAAACCAAAATCTACATTGATGAGCGCTGTCGTCAATGTTTACCAGCAAAGCATACGAAAGTGTTGTTGCTTTGCACTTGCGTGTATACAAGGTGGCGCAAAAGTAATCCTCCTATCAGAAAATGCTATAAATTTTGCGATTGGTCCCTAATGTTAGTTCTGTTTTGACATTTTTGTAGTAAACACATGCAAAATACACGTTAATAAACAATCTTACGCTACACTGCTCCAGAACGCGGAATATTGGTGACTATTTATTTGAGCAATAATGAAGATGATTTTCATCAAAAATAATCATGAGTGATGAGGCCCATTTCCATCTTAGCGGGTACGTAAATAAGCAAAATTTACGCTTCTGGGGCACTGAAAATCCGCGTGTAACCCACGAAGAGCCATTACACATGCTCAAAGTCACTGTATGGTGTGCTGTTTTCGCTGGAGGAGTCATCGGACCTTTTTTCTTCGAAGACGTCGCGGGCCAAACGGTTACTGTGAATGGTTAGCGCTACAAAGCAATAATCAACGAGTTCTTTTTGCTGCAACTTGATGAATTGGGATTGGAAAACATGTGGTTCCAACAGGAACGTGCAACGAAACACACTGCACGTGCCACAACCGATATGCTGAAGGAGGCATTTTCCGGGCGCCTAATCTCCCGTTTTGGCGATTTGCACTCGCCAGCAAGATCGCCTGATTTGACCGCTCCAGACTTCTTTTGATCAACAATCAACTGTGGCGGCGGCCATTTACATGACATCATATTCTCGACTTGATGTGAAAAAAATTAAAGGTCCAAATAAAAATAATCCACAAAAAGAATCAAAGTTTTTCATTTTTTTTTAAATTACAGCCAAAAAACATCGGAAGGTTATTTTTGCGCCACCCTGTACAGTGAAGAATGACAAAAAAACTAATAAGGCAAAGTTGTTTGTGTATTTCGTATTGCTATTACTGAGTGCTCTATGTGTATTAAAACACACAGCTATGAGCATTTACAAAAACAAATGAATATCATGAGCATAGGGCTTGGACACCCTTGGATTAGACCATTGGTCGACAGAAAGAGAGAATATTAATGTAGAGGTGTTTTACATCTTAAGAAATTATTTTATCTTTCTAGATAAATGAGTATTCACTTTCACAAATGAGTATTCACTTTCACAAATTAACAAATGAACAAATCGTTAAGAGAATATTCGTATTCATTGAATTAAAATAGTTCATGTTTTTGTTTACTTTATTATAAAAAATAAAAATAATTCATAATAATAGTTTATTGATTGCATACTCTGCCTTATTTAATATATTTAAAGAAAATAAAAATAATTCTTCCCACTCAACTTTCCACATTTTAAATTTAAAATGTAAACGAAAAACAAAATAAGTACCTATAATAAAAAAAATATAAATTTTTAGAGTGTACTTTATTTTTTCAACAAAGTGGCATATACTTGCTTTGTTAAAAGTTAGCATGCTATTGAATGTGAAATTTGTTGACATTCGTGTTGTATACGTGTAAATAGCTGATTGTGTTCGGCCCCTGTGTGCTAGGAGTGCCGATCAGTGGTTTAGACTAAAAAATTGAATTGTATCCACCTGAAAATAACGGCTATAAATGTTAGAATTAACTATCGACAAATAAACAATAAATAATGTTATTTATACAAATAACATAACATAATATAAAAATAGCTTGCGAGACAATACAAACTTAAAAATGCAATATCTATTGATTTTGACCTGATATTTTAAAACGGAGCATACAACTGTGTTCTACGGCCCAAAATTAGGATGCGTTTTCTCAGAGTTTTTCTGTGTCACTCTGATGTACTTACAGTGTAATTAATAGTAATTTGTGAAAATTTTCCTTCTGGTTTACAAAAGTTTTCACTGTAGATGAAATGAGGAAAAGTCTTAAAGGGGGGTTTCTACTATAGGAAAAATCTTATAAAGTCAATTTTTAAATATTAAAGTTATATCTTCAAAAAATTAGATTTTAATTTCATCAATGACAGTCACCAGTTTAAACACTCCATTATTGGCCTTTTTAAAAACTAAGAAAACTGAAATGTCTATTTGTTACTATAGCCCGATTTTTATATTTTTTTAACTTTTTCAAAAGCAGCCACACAAAATTTTGGAGATTTTTTTATATAGGAAATATTTTTTAATATTAAAGGATTTTTTATTGGAAAATCTAAAGAATTTTCTATAAGAATTCTTTAGCATCTATTGGAAAATCTAAAGAATTTTCTATAAGAAGAAGTCTTAAGAATGTGGGGGTTTTATTAAGAAAAAAATCTTCATATTTTAAGATTTTTCCTATAAAAAAAGTCTTTGGAATCTTAAGGTTTTTCTACTTGAGAAAGTCCCAAGAATCAGAGAGGTTTATTTAGAAAAAAGTTCTCATAATCTGAGGGTTTTACCTACGAGAAAATATCGGTAGAATCAAAGGGTTTTCCTTTGAAAAAATTCATACTAATTTAAGAAGGAAAAATATCAAATTTTTGTTTGCAGTTTTAAAATTTATTTCATAGAAATTAAAAAAAAGAAACACGATAAGATTTTAATTGGTTTCAATATAAAAATATCAAAATCGGTTTACCATTCTGGCTGTTTATCAACAACCGATTTTGAATTCTTAAAGCTAAATTTTTTGTTATGTGTTTAACACATTTTTCGAAAAATTGTGCATTTTTTTTTATGAATTTTTTTGCTTAAATTTTTAATGTTTATAAAGAAATATAAAAGATAGTAAATAATTTGATGCTCGTGCATAAGCCCCCTTTAATCCAATTCCGTTTTAAAGTGAAAAAAAAATTGCAATCGCACTAATTAGTGGTTTTCTTGTTGGATTTTGTGCTGGACATGATAAAGTTGAAGAAACAAGAAATATTAATTCTTCCGTAAATTTACACAATAAATTAACATTTTTAATAATGAAGAAGATTTTGCCGTTTAATCATTTAAATACATAAGATATAAATAAACAAATTTGTTGATTTGTCAATAATTTTTAGGTTTTAGTAGAAGTTGTTCAACATTAAGAATATTGGGAATCATAAAAGTTTTGTTTTGTGTTTAGCTAGAATTTTTCTTTTATTTAATCGACTAAGTGTTAGCATATTTTTTGCAGAATTTACTATATTTTTTCAGCTCGCAGATTTTCAATTTTTCTGAAATTTTTCTTATAAAAATTTTGCCGACTCAGCATCATTTTTTGCTAACTTTACTAATTTTTTTTTTTGAGTGTATAGTTTATTTTGTGCCTGATAAACTATTCTTCACTCATTTAAAAACAATGAGCAGTTTTTATCACTTCACGGTGATAATACCATTCAGCATCGGTACCCCAGTTCGTATAATCAATATCGCATTTATTACATAAAGTATACGCACTGATGTCCGGACTGATTTGAAAACAAATATTTTAATCGATTGAAAAATATTTGAACTATTGTTCATAAAAAATTTGTAGATTTTTAGATAAATTGTGTTATCTAATTTACTAAAAATTCAGAACTAGTTCTTAACTAATTTTTTTTTACAAATTATTGATAAAAATTATTTTAAATAATTATTTTTTATTATAATTAAAAATAATAAATTAAAAAATCTAGCCCAGTTCCCTGGCCTTCGAGGTTATAACCTTAAGTTTATTATTGGGTTTTCAATTCCAAATTATTTAGCAGAAGAAACTTATTCTTAGAAAAGAAAATACACCAAATATTGAAATAAGACTTCCTCTTTTAAGATTCATCGTGACAACTGAATTTTTTCGGTATTCTGTAGATCCAACCGCCAAATTATTTAATAATACAAAATTAAATAAAACACTGTATCTGTTTAATTAAATTTTTTCTATTAAAAAAAAAATTCTATTCAAAAATTTAAAATATTTCTCAAATAAAATATATAACATAAATACTAAAAAACTCTCAGACTTTGAGGTATAAAGGAAGCTCTAGATTTCTAAAAAAAAATTGAAAAACTTTTTACTCAGAACTTTTTTAAATGAAAACTCTCAGATTTCGAGGACTGTTATTAATAGCATAATATTCAGATTCTGAGGAGCTTTTCTTAGATTATAAGAAATTTTCTGTATAATTCTAATTTAATAAAACACTGTTTCCATTAATTTCAGATTTTTTATTAAAAAATTTAAGATATTTCTCAAATAAAATAAATAATATAAATTATTGTTAAAAAAGTATTCTCAAGTTTTGAGGTCTAAAGGAAACTTGAGATCCAAAGGACTTCTTCCTATATATAAGAAAAACAAAATCTAAACATTTAAAATTCGCTGAAAACTTCTTTCTATAAAAACTCTTAGATTCTGAGGACTATTATCAATAGAATAATCTCCAAAATATTGGGAACCTTTTCTTATAAAAAAAAAACTTTAAATTATAATTAATTTTTATGTAAAATAATCCTAAAATTTTTTGAGGATGAAGTCTTCAGAAAAATCCATATTTTTTGTCTTACAGGAAAACTCTTTCATTTTGAGCACTTCTTTCAACTGAAAATTCCTTAGATTCTGAGGATAATTTTTATAACGGAAAACCCTTCTGCATTTAAAGTCTCTTTTAGAATTAAATTTTTTATTTATAACACAAAATCCTCAAAGTTTAGGATTTCCGATTCCGGGAATTTTCGTATAGCAAATATTCTTTGGAATCTTAGGGCCTTTCCCCTGTTCTCAGAATCTGAGGGTATTTCCATTGGAAAAAACTTTATATAATATAAAAATTTTCAATGGAAAATTCCTCAAAATCTTAGGTTTTTTTGTGTAGGAAAAATTCCTCAAAATTAAAAGTTTTTCCCTAAAAAATTGAGGAATTTTCTATAAGAAGACGTCATCAGAATATGGGTGTTTTTATTAAGGAAAAACTCCTCGCACTCTAAGAATTTTCCTTTAGAAAAGAGTGATTCGAATGTTAAGGTTTTTTTGCTGAAAAAAATCTCAAAAATCTGAGAAGATTTCTTTAGAAAAAATTCTCATAATCTGAGGGGTTTTCTTTAGAAAAAATTCTGGCAATCTGAAGGTTTTTTTTTAGGAAAAAGTCCTCCTAATTTAAATGTTTTTCCATAAGAAAAAGTCTTCAGAACCTTTGGTAATAATGGGTTTGGAAAAACCCGTAAAAAGTCGCGAATTTTTCTATAAGAAGAAGTCTTCATAATCTAAGATTTTTCCTATAGGAAAAAGACATTAAAGTCTTAAGGTTTTTTTTACTTGAGAAAATCTCAAGAATCATAGGGGTTTTCTTTAAAAACAAGTTCTTATTATCTGAGGGTTTTCCTATGACCTTAGAGTCACAGGGTCTTCTTCAGAAAATAATTTTCCTATAAGAAAAAATCTTCAGAATCTGAAGATTTTTTCAATATGAAAAAATCCTCAGAAAAAGTTCTCAGTATCTGAGTGATTTTTATAAATTAAAAGATCCTCAGCGGCTAAGAGTTTTCCTATGACCTTAGAGTCACAGGGTCTTCTTCAGAAAATAATTTTCCTATAAGAAAAATCTCCAGAATCTGAAGATTTTTTCAAAATGAAAAAATCCTCAGGCTCAGAGGGTATTTCTAAAGAAAATGTTCTCAGTATCTGAGTGATTTTTTTAAATTAAAAGATCCTCAGAGCCTAAGAGTTTTACTATAGCAAACGTCCTCAGATTCTGAGAACTTTTTTATAGGAAGAAGTTCTTCGATTAGAGAGTATTTTTCTGTAGAGAAGTTCTCAGAATCTTAAGGCTTTAATCGTGAATTCAAAGGTTTTCTTTAGAAATATTTGTTTTAGCATCTGATATACAGGGAAGAAAAAAAAAGCAAAACTCTATGTAAAGCAAAAAAATATTGGCAAAAAAGCTAAAGTAAAAACTTGAGCAAAAAAAATTTTTCAAAAAAAGGACAAAACTAAAAAAAAATTTTTTTTAATAAACAAAATTAAAAAATTAAAGAAAACTTTTTTTAAAGAAAAATAAAACTATAAGACAAAATCAATTTGGAAGCAAAAAAATATAAAAAAGAAAGGTAAAGCTCAAAAATCTTAATAAAAAAACTATTTTAAAGCTAAAAACCGCAAAATCAAAAAAAAAAAAAAAAAAAAAAAAACAGAACAGAAAATAGCAAATATGAGTAAAAACAAAGCAAAACAAAAACAGAAAATGAAGCAAAATTCGTCTGCTCTGCTGATGAATTTTTTTTTTTTTTGCGAAAATAATCCTATAAATTGATGATTTTTTTTTTAGGAAATATCTCCAGATTGTGAGGTATTTTCTAAAGGATAAATCTAAAGAGAAGGGGGGTTATAAATTTACTTTTACTTTGCGAAAATAATATTTGTATATACCTTTACAGGTTGTATTATATAAAACACCATTATTGGATGTCTTTACTTTTGGAAATAAAAATTTCCTGCTAGCCTCTTAAATTATCCTAAAATTTCTACCTAAACTTAAACTTTTGAAAACCCAACAATTGGGATATGAATTTATATGTTATTCAATTTGACTGAAGAAAAAGATATACAGCAGTAAATTAACGCCTTTGGAATATTAGTAAACAAATATAGTATTTAAAATAGTATCTTATAAATTTTAATAAAACTACTTTTGAACCATTTGTTGTTTATGGTATATAAGCCGTGTAAAATATATATGCACATATATGATCATACATGGCCATACATTGTCAAATACGTTCATGTATGTTTCAATATATGACCATACATGATCTCATATATGATCATATAACTTTGGGGCCGTATATGGTCATATATGATTATATATGCGCATATATGTTATTATTTATGTATGCTCATATATGATCATATGCAGCCATATACCCTCAAATTTTGGATCCAATGATATATGTTCATTTATTAGGTGTTATTAAACGTGGTTTTAATAAATTACCATCTGAAACATTATCTGCCTGTATCAATTTCATTTCGCTCTACTAAGAATATAAACTGACAATCAAATCGTTGTTTAAACAACAGTAATTTCAATTAAATTTTAACTAAAGGGTGTGTTTTCAATATAAATAATATAATAAAATTGATTTCAAAAATGCTTACGAGTGGCTAGTAAACTTCAAGTTAATATGACTTTTATTACATACTAAATTTTTCAATTTATACTTAAGTACATAATTTCAAACAAAAACATATTTGAGGCGTTATCCAGGTGGTATTAATTTTAAAAATGAGTAGTTTTAATTTTGTAGTTTTCCAATATATTTATTGCACAATTTTGTGTGCTTTGGTTTTAATTACTTATAAATAAAAAAACTTTTAAAAATTGTAAATACAACAATGAAAAATTCAAAACTAAATACAAAACATGCAACATATTTACGATCTTATAAAAATGTTTTATTATCTGTTATGCATCATAAACCATACAAAGTAGAATCTATTCTATTAGAGAAAATTAAAATAGTACCATTTTTTTAATGTACCTACAATAATAAATATTTTAATATGGAATAATAAAAAACAGATGACATAATGTAGATGTTTATTGGATTAAGGAAAAAAGTAATTTCCCACTACACTGATGTATAAAGAAAGGAAGATATAAATAGCATTATTGGACTCAAGACAATGAAGTCACAAGAAGAAGAAAACATTTTTATGGAAAAATTCAACAGACACAAGGGCACAGCTTCGTCTCAATAAAGGACTCGCCAGTTAACCACTGAATAATTTTGGAATCATGTGAATGTACTCACAAGAAGAAGGAAACATTTTTATGGAAAAATTTAACAGACACAAGAGCACAGCTTCGTCTCATTAAAGGACTCGCCAGTTAACCACTGAATAATTTTGGAATCAGAAGAAGGAAACATTTTTATGGAAAAATTTTACAGACACAAGAGCACAGCTTCGTCTCATTAAAGGACTCGCCAGTTAACCACTGAACAATTTTGAAATCAAGTGAATGTACTCACAAGAAGAAGGAAACATTTTGATGGAAAAATTTAAGAGACACAGGGGAAACACCAGACTGATACAGCTTCGTCTAATTAAGGCCTTTCCCAGTTAACCACTGAACAACACTAAATAATTTTCCAGACTTCAAATAAAATCACTGTATTTAAAATTTTTACAATGAGGTTCTTCTAAGATTGGCTCGATGAATTCGTTAAACCTTTTATACGAAATATATTTTTCCATAACCCAACAATACTAAAGATACTCCATGTTTAAAACAACCCCTCTAATATGGGCCATACTAGAAAAACAAAAGCCAAACCTTAGTTAAATATTGTCTAGTTAGTAATAATTTTTTATAGATTATCAAGTAAATTTCTAAGATACCAAGACAACGTCTACGGTTATTTAAAGATTATTGCTAATATTTTGAAATGATTATCGATTTTTAGGGATTTCTTTTCTCTATATCTGAGCTGTCTTGTTAAATCTTCTTCACATTGTGTGGTCAAGGTTGAGTATTAATAAAAATAAATATTGTTTAACAATTCATTGTTGTTTAGTTGTTCAAAAGCAATTCTTGTGACAGCTCTATTTATGGTTTCTAAACATAACAATTTAATTTTTACCTTTGAGAAAAATATTTTTGGGTTTTTTCTAAAAAAAACACGCCTTCAACTCTTGGTTAAATGTTATGTGTGTGTGTAACAACTTAGTCTTGAATTTTTTTTTTTACCTGGAATTAGTTCATTAATTTTTAGTACCTACTGAGATTTAATGGAGAAAAAGGAAACCTTCACTTATATATTTTAGTCATACTGACAATGTTGAAAAACAATTTAAATGGTAAATTTTGAACAAGTCAATGGAAAAAAGAAATAAGCAATAACAACATCAAGAACAACAAAAGGACCTTATTGTGTGTACTAAAAAAAAATAAAACCAATAACAACAAAAAAAAAGGAAAATATTTAAATATCATTTAAAACTTAACTAACCATAAAACACATACACAAAGATATACAATATGATGCAAAATTATACGGAATTTTGGAAAAAAAAATGTTATATAATTCACTGCTGTAAGGAACAGGATATTATTTATGTGAGCCTCTAATAATCGAAATTTTTTTCTGACTGTACTGGTAGTAAAAGCATACGAGGATATTTGGTTGAAATTTGATAAATAATAAAATTGCCGCCTAATTTTGTTTTCTTCTACTTTTTTTATAGCTAGAAAACTGCTATCCAGCTCCAGTCAACAAAAATTAATGCTGCTAGCACTAAAAAATAATATAAAAACTTTTGTATTTGTTGTCAGCAAAACATTTTCCTGCCTGTTGGATTGGGCAACATTTTACTCTTCATATAAAATATATGGGAAAAACAAGTTTTGCACTTAGGTTCCATTAAGCGATTTTTTAAAATCAGAAATCCACTATTCTTAGAAATTACGTCTGTCTGATAAGTACATACAATTCGAGCATAGTGTATATCGATGGCTTAATATAAAAAGGCTCTAACTCGATTTTTTTGTTACTTGACAGGAGAAGGAAAAAACTTAATAAAATACGTAAAATTTTAGATACAAAAAAAGTTTTAATGCAATTTTTAATAAAAAGAGGCAACACATTTTTGGAAATTGCATTAAAACATTTTTTTGTATTTAAAATTTTACGGATTTTATTAAGTTTTTCCCTTCTCCTGTCAAGTAACAAAAATCGAGTTAGGGCCTTTTTATATTAAGCCATCGATATACACAAAAAAAAAAATCTAAATTGATGTTTTGTAAATATTTTATGAATGCAAGCATGTTGTAAAAATTCCTTTTGCTTAAAAGGCGTAACGACCGCATATGTTATCCTTGCTGCAAATAAATGTGTTCATGTTGTTCTTGTTGCTCAATGTTTATATTGCTTTTGTTGTTGTAGCTGTGTTTTCTTATATCTTATCCTTTTTTTGTATTGTGTCTACATCTCGTTGTTGTTATATTTTATCTATTGTTTGTTTTTGGATTTTTATTACTCTTATTGTGTCCTTGTTGTTGTAGCCTGGCACCTAAAATATAAATATTTGGTCATTGTCAAAAGGTTTCCCTTTGTTCAGTCTTCTCATTTCTGTTAATGTTGTTGTCGTTGTTTTTCAATACTATTTTATTCTTTTTTTTAGTTAAATTGTTAAGTATTTTTCGTAGAATACAGTATTTTTATGTTTAACTTGTAGTATTTTTTTTTTTTGTCTTTTTTTTGAATTTAATTCAATTTTCTGGAAAAACTCCGTAGTTGTTTTCTTTTCTATCGTTTCCATGGAAAATATTGCAATTTAATCACATCATTGATTTTATTGTTTAGTTGTTGTTTAACTTGTTTTAATGGTGTGGCTAACAAATTGTTTTCCAATGATTATATTGTTATTTGTATAACAATTAGGATATCATTTGCTGTTATTTGTGGCAACCAGAATAAATAACTGATAAACTGTATGGGGGAATTGTCTTTAAAAAAAATATATTAAAAATATTATTGTTGATTGCAATGATTGTAATTTATTATCTTTATCTTTCTCCAAAGTGTTTAATTTACATTCAAAATATTATGCAGTTTAAATTAACTGAAAATGTAATTTAAAATAAATGAAAAATCTGAAAAATCACTTAAAAACCGGTCTACTAACTTTTTTTTTTAAATTAAAAAAGGAATTTTCATTTATTTTGATCTTTATCTTTCTCCAAAGTGTTTAATTTACACTCAAAGTATTATGTGGTTTAAATTAACTGAAAATGTAATTTAAAATAAATGAAAAGTCACTTAAAAACCGTTCTACTAACTTTTTTTTTAAATTTTCATTTATTTTTAAAATATTTCTTTAATTACCTACAATAAATGATTTTTCATTTATTTTAACTGTTAATAAACTAATTACCAATCCGTAAAAACAAATGATATTTATTTTAACTGTCAACTAATTAACTACCAAATTTTGTAAAAAGTAATGATTTTTTCTTTATTTGGTATTTTTAAACTGCGCACAAGTGGGCCTATCCTATTGGGACCACATGTCCTCCAAATCGAGATTTTCAATTTACAGGAACAAATTCAGTCAACATGGTTCTATAAAGGTCGATAGATGTTTAGGTTAAGGATGAGGCTGCACTCGCCGTGTACCCAGCATCAGAGAGTCCTTGAAAATCTGCCAGACTATCATATTTTGGAATGCGATGGAGTGGCGGAACAATTTTGCGATTTTTTAATTCCGAATAGGGAGCAGTGGAGGGATGAATAATATTGGCTGATACCAATGGAATTTATTTCTACACTAATGGACGGCAGAACTGCCCAGACAAAACACATTCATCGTAAAAACTGAATTTCTTGCCAACTGAATATTTGGTTGCAGCAACCGAATTATTTAGTTGTCCCAACCAAATGTTTTCCTGACGCAATTGAAATATTTGGTATCAACCAAATTTCGGTTGCGAGAAACAAATATATCGGAGGCTTCAACCAAACCTTTTGTTCGGCAAGAAATTCAATTGTTACAATGAACCTGTTTTCTGTATGTGGTTATGGTTTCTTTTGTGGAGATCTGGAAATGGAAATGAGCTTTCGGCTTCCGGTCAAAAACACAATTTTTTGGAGAAGGTTGTGGTAGATTGCATTCTGTTTTTAACTGCGACTAATCCATCAGTCAGGGATTCAGTCTAGAGATGCAGACATCTTCTCTGTTAGTCAGGCTCTGTCAGTGGACTCTGTTAAATCGAAGACGTTTTTGAACTCCAAGAGAGTGTTGATACTTTATTTTGGCAGGGGACGTCTGAAGTTGATGTGGGTACACGGGCACTGTGAAGTGGGGAAGAAAGAGAGAGTTAACGAATTAGCCAGGAATGGATCAAACCTGGTATCTGCTAACCTTTAAAATCCAGGACCTTTGACAATGGCCAGCTAACATACACGAGGAGATGTGGAAGGGGGAAAAATATTGATACTAGTATAAAGCTCATTTGAGGTGATCCGAATGTGGGTAAGACAACGAAATACTCTACACTGCGATCACACCATTTAAAGTTGGTATGGAATGACTCTGTGGTGTAGATAGCCTACGGGGAAGACGGTGAAACTCTGGTGCACTTCCTTTTAGTGTATTGGTGTTTTATAAATTAAGCATGGATTTTTCGTCCCCTTAAACCTAGAATTTTGTTAAATGACGTGGCCGCTAAAAGAAAAATTAACATCATCGCTTATAAATAACCACTCCGTCGTTGAAATCCAAAATCTTACGGCTTAAGCGAAAATTGATTCACTGTTGTGTATTATGAATTCCACACGTCTCTTCTTCACACAAATCAAAACCAAACTGATGTAGGAGGCGCTTGGCAAAAACGGCAGCGCTTTCTAATAGGGTGATACTTTTAGCCCCTACCTGTGTATTTTAACAACTTATTTGACATTTGTCATAGTCGAGATTGTTTTTAAAATTTAAAAATGATTGTTATAATTTAGAATATAATTTCTCGTTTGGTGTAAATTTTTTTTTTTTTAAATTGAATTTTTTTCATTCAAAGCCAAATTTTACTTCTGTGCTCTGGTGTATACGCACCAAAACTTTTTAAAAACTTTATAAAAATCCCTCATAATTTTTTGTTTTATTATACAGAAATTTTATACAAATGGTAAAATATTGTGTTAATAACAAAGCCGCAGTAAAATTTTATTTTTTTTTTTATTTTACTTTTAAAAACATAACAACAAATTATGATAAAAATCATACTGCATTCATAACAATATGCAGATGATGAAAGAAAAAACTTTATTTTTTTTTAAATTATGAGCATTATAGTGTGAAAAAAAAACTCCACATAAAGTATAAAATAATTTTTCTTATCTAAACTAAAATGACAAAAAATCTACACAAACTTGACCATGAAGTAAAATTAATGAACTATGTTGCTATTGTCTACTCATCCACCTCATACACCTCCTCCACCTTCTGCTTCTTTAGCCATGATTGTTGGTTGCAATGTCAAGATACACAGAAACACTCATACTTTTGGAACTAACAACCTTTTTATTTTCAATGTCAGCAAAAATGTCTGACAGTGAAGACATACTTTTAATGTTGACATTAACCCACTCCGATTTTGTCTTGCATTATTGTATGTTGCTGTGATATTAAAAGAAGGACTAACAAAAAAAAATAAAAATAAAAATCACAACAGGATTGTGAGATGTTTGTCTAGGAAGTGTATGTCATGTCAGTTTAGATTTAAAATGTAAAAAAAAAAGACTCAAAAAAATTAAAAACAACAAAAACAACTTGCAACTGACAAAGTGTAAGCCATGACGTGTTTTAATGTCACTCTAATTGACATAAAGAAGCATTCAATTTTTATACATTTTGAGGCGTTTACACTTGCCAGGAAATCACTTGATTTGTGCAATGCAAGTTTTAAATATTTAAAACTTCCTAAGCAAAATAGCATAAGGAAACTCTGGCAGACTTCTTATCCTTTTTATTTCCACCTGTCTTGATTGATTTTATGTAAAAAGAAATCAAAGTATGCCTGATAATTTGTTTGGGTTTGTCAAATTTGTCAAATAAACTCAATAAAAATTGTCACAAATCATACAAAAAAATCATTTCAAATTTCTGTAACATTTCCTCATAATGTAAACACATTCGCATACATATCCATCAGAGTAAATATGTTAAGCATGTGTGTTCAAATATTAAAACTAAGTATGAGGACTAATTGAAAATGGCAAATTTGTTAAAATTTTTATACATACCAAGTGCAAATTTGATTAAAAATTTAAAAACTTTCGACAAATAACATATCAAAGACTTTGCTAATTTTTTATATTATTTTAAAGGAAAAAAAAAAGTTTTTTTTCTAGCTGAAGAATATTTGTTGTCAACAAATTATAACTGAATTTGAAAGTAAAGAATTGAGTACAAAAAAAAAAAAGTTTAAAATTTCTTTTAGCTAATCAGTCGATTTGTGTATTTTTTATTTCTTTTTAACTTGTACTTTAAGCCAGCAGACTCCACTTAAATTGTACAACAAACAAGTTGTAAATCAAAATGTTTCCGTTTTGTTAAAAAAAAAATTTGCTTATTTCTCAATTTCTTTTTGGGTTGATTTTTTTTTTCATTCATTTTAGTACTTCACATTGCCCTGAATGCCTTGCAGAATGTCTGACAATGAATTTGCTGTGAGATGCCATATTAATAGATTTATTTTAAAATAAAAAAATGGATTGAATTGGTTTGTAATTTTTTTTATAAGCGATAGTCATTTACGTCTCTTAAGGTGAATATTAGGAAGATTAAGAGGGTGAAAGGATGGTCTGGTAAAGTTAAAAGCGTAGCTAGCAGATTATTTAATATATTTAATAAAACTAGAGACTGGGTAAACTACAAGACTGCGCTCACTTTATATAACAGGGAATTAAGTAGTTCAAAAATCACCACCTGGCGTTACTACTGCGAGAAGATTGATGATATACTGGGGGCAAATCGGCTTCAAAAGGCTCCTTCTCAGTTTCACACGAATGGTATATGTACTGTCAAGAGATCAGATAATTGCTGAATGGAGTTACGTGAATAGATCTGTCATCATCTATTGAACACCTATTTTTCGGAATGTGTGCCTATTAGCAGATCCCTGTCAAATTCTATGACTTAGTCTCGTCTTACTAATGGCATATTTTTGGAGGATCATGCTAAATGGTCAATAAATAGGTGCCCAACTGTTAAATCACCGTAGCTGGACTACATTCTTCACTGTATGTTTCTGGAAGAGTTGCCTATTATCGTCCCATATCTTATAGGATTATTTCGTTCCTCTATTATTGTGGTTTATTTTGATGATCTAGAGAAAAGTAAGTTTGAACTTATAAACTAAGGCGGGCAATAAATCGAATTACTTGCCCAAATCTTAAGGAACGATATGTCTGATTTCATTATTCCTCAAGACGATGGAAAAAGTTTTAAACCATCACATCAGGAATGTATAACTCACGCGCATTCCGACTGATGGGCTCGGGTTTGCGTAGATCCGCTGAGACTGTGATCCATTATGTTGCCACTAAAAATGAAAAAAGCACCAGAGGTGAAGCAAATATCCCATTTTTGCATACATTGGGCCAAGAGAGCAGTAAAGGTAGTCTTCATATCTGAGGCGGGCAGGAAATGTAAACAGTTGTTCAAATCTAGAAGACCGATGTACCTGATTTCTTTTTTCATCAAGACGATAGATAAGGTTTTGGACCTCACACGCATGTCGACTTGCGGGCTCCAGCGTGGTACAATCACCAAAACTGAGATTCATCATGTTTTCACCGAAATTGAAATTGGAAAGAGGCGAAGCCTTATTTGCTTACATTGGCATTCTGGCACCTTCGAAAATAAGTCATAGGATGCGATTAGAGGGGCTATGATAAAAAAAGGGCAACGCTCCATTTATTAAAAAATGGACAGTTGGAATGTTAACATCCAGGGTCATTACATTGAACATAGTTTATCTAGTACAACCATAAACGCCACTAGGAACTGTCCAAAGGGTGTGTTTTGTCGTCTCTACTTTAGACTCCGATTATTGATGATCCACTTAAGAAACTGAGCGATTTTAAGTTCAAGATTTATAACTACGCTGAGGATCTTGAGATCTCCATCATTGCTTTAGATAGGAGAACAATTTCTAATCGCATGCAACCATATTCTTAAAAGTAGCCATGAAAGGTGTCTATCCATCAATCCATTTAAGATGATGTTAGTGCCTTTCACTAGACGTAGGATGCACAATAATGGGGTTTTACCATGTTTTTCGGTATATTGACGTTACTCTGGATAGAACCTTTACCAACACTTGGTTTCCGTAACCATAGCTGCTAGAGCATTATATTCATCTCAGAGGCTTTTGGTAGGATTTGGGGTTAATGGCCTCAAGTGGTATACTGGTTACTGGCAAATCCAGGCTAAAAAGCGCACTTAACATCGTCTATCGCATAGTCTGTGTGGACTTTTATATTATCACTGAATATATTGATGATTGAGGAAGCCTGTATAGGGGTTCTGCATATTCTGGTGCTCGGTGACATTTAGAGAGGCGACCTATGGAGGTATATCATTATAGCGCCTTGTTTATTGATGACTTACTGGCAGATTTGTGCTAGGAATTACATGATGATAACTTTCTAAAGGAGCATATGGATCATTATATCTTAGGAATCTGAACAGGTTTTGCTCACTGCAGGCTCAAAACAGCTCAATGGGGATACGGGAGGGGGTATATGTTTAGCCTGTCTTTAACATGCCGTACTGATGTACAAGTATCCATCCATATTCTATGCGAAGATTTTCGCCATCTATATGTGTGAATAGAAGTGTCTTTGAAAGTGAAATGTTGGGTTGTTAGGGGGGGGGGGGGGGGTTGTTTAAGTTCTTGCGGATGGCCAAGCAGCACTTAATACATTATTTAATTTCTAGACTTGTCCCGGACTGCATTGATACTCAACGGATGCGACAGACTGATCCTAAGTTAAGTTCGTGGGTACTTGGACAACGAATGGCCTGACAATTTGACTAACTGCGGGGCCGGCTGTCTTTCATTGACCTCGAACCCTTCTGTTTTATACCTGTAGGGTTCATCAGGGGGAAACTTAGGATATGGAATTTTTATAACTTCACGGAGTGCTGGAATACCACCGTTGACCAGCGTCAGGCAACGAGATTCATTGCTACATCCGTTGCCCACTGGAGGGTATTACTTTGCCTTGATATAAAAGACTTAAGACCCTTGGATTTTTCACTATAACACTGTAATATTAGGTACTACTTTAATACAGACACATGTTGTTTAATATATATTCTTAGCTTTAATATCAGTCAAAGTTCTGCCTACAGGAGACTATCTTTCTATGGGCTAATATATATATATATATATATATATATATATATTCTAAGAAGGAAAGTATTCCAGGCTTAACTCCTTTGAATTTTTTTGAAATTTGGATTTAATTAAATCAACCTGATTTAAAAAACATCTCCAAAATTTTGACAGTGAAATGGGAAGAAAAATATCACAAATTCTTTTTATACTTTTGTATGTTAATCTTTTAAAAGAATAACTAAAATATGTGGGGAAAACTGTATAATACTGGTAGCACCATTCTGACAATTGAATGTCTACCACTTGTACTTTTTCTAGTTCTTTTTTTTTTTTTGTTATTTCTTTGGAGACAAAAATTATGAAATGGTGTGCAATCAGCAAAGGAATGAATTGTTTGCTATTGAAATTTGATTTTTTTTTTCTCATGAACAAAATTTTTTTTTCAGCCTGTGTTGTTTGATTTAAAATTTGCTTATGAAAAAATAAAAAAACCAGAAGTAACGTGTTAATACGCTTGACTGGATTGCACCACCATTACCACTATCGAAAACCACCCATCTACATAGAACTCCTTCTCCATCATCTTTAATGTCACCACATAAAAAACATGCCTTCGTAATTGCGTTCCCTTGTCTTGCTGCTGTTATCTGTCTTAAAATTTGCTTTAGGAAGTTTTTGTTTGTATTTTTTTTTTTAACACAAAAAAGAAATAAATAAAACTGAATGAAAGAATATTTGTGATTTTCATATGATTTGTTTATTCATTGTTCTCCTTTTTTTTATAGTCATAAATTGCCGTTTCTAGTATTTATACCCTACACCACAAACATACATGGTCGGGATATAACCTAGATTTAGAGTTAATTTTTGAGACGATTTAGAATTTCTTTTTGATTCGATATTTGGATGAAATTTGATGCAAAAGCTTCCCTTAGCTTAAGAATGAATCTTACTCTGAAATTGATTGGAATCGGTCCTACTTTTTAGAGATATATACTATCTGAATTGGTCTTAAATTCAATGCAGACACCCAAAACCATAGATATCTGGTTGTTATTTGGATTTTTGAAGTTATATAGAACCACGAACTATACACTCCAATTTTATAGTAAATCGGACCTAATGCCCATATCAACCCACTTTCCCAATATTTGCTTAAAATAAGTTTTTCGGCAATTTTTTTTATTTTTCACCCACATAGTAAGTATAAGGTCCCTTCCCGACCCAAATCATACTGTGTTGTAGTGTATCCCTTGATCAGGCTTGATAATTTTTTTGCTTATTCTTTTTATGGAATGAGTGTGAAGTTTTATGTCATGTTTAAAAAAAAAAAACAAGTGCGGGGTTGAAGAAAGAAACTTTTCAAATCTTTTTTTTTTCTACCCTACGGTTGAAGTATGAGTTTGTTTTTAAAGAAAAAGAAAAGTACAAATATTGCAGCCAAACACAAAGGGTGGTAAATATGATGATTTGTTTTGTTTGAATAGCAAGATTAAAGCGTAATTCATGTTTTTGCAATTATCGTGTATTTGAACTTTAACCACTGTCAAATGATTGTCAAAGAAAGACACAAATTTGTTATAGGTTAATTATGATGACACAAAAAGAAATGGAATTTAGCTGGAGGGGGGCAGTTTTTATTACAATGGTCTATTATATACTTTCTTTTCTTAACAAATAATATCCGATTTGAACATGATTCTTTGAAAGGTTTTTCTCTAACAGTCCCGTTTAGATAGCGAAATTAATCTTGTTGTAAAAATGCGAGGTCAACTCTAAAATCTTTATACGAAATTGTTGATTTTAGAATTTTGCTAAAACACAGTAATTTTAATTTTGCATAGAATTTTTATTGAAAGGTGCAAGTGCTTTAAAATTTATCAAAGATAGTTTACTGTTTGTAGTTTAATAAAAACAAGTTTTCAGTTCAGTTAAAAATAAAGAAACATACTTTTATTTCTTAAAGTAATATTTACCCAGCAAAAATAAATGGAAGTGATTCTTAAGGAATGAAGCGCCCCTGTAGGCCAGTTGATAGCGCGCTAGCTTATCAGTGCGGGGGTCTTGGGTTCGATTCCCACCAGAGGCTCTGGTCTGTTTTCACTACAACGAGCCAAAAGCCTTCGTTGCTAGTGCTTAGGGTATTAAGATATAATTTGTAATTGAATGTTTTATTTTTTAATTCCAAAGTATCGTTTAGTTATGATTTTCCTCTTCCAAGGCAGCTCTTTTTCACAAAAAAATGTGATTTTTAATAAAATTAACCACTTTTCAAATCTATGACGAGTAACTTATTTTAAAAACCAGCAAAATTATTTCTATTTAAATTTGACATTTATAACTATTGTTTAAGCTTAAGTTATTTGTTTCAATCTTTATCTTACAATTTACCAGATTTTAAATTTTGAAGATTGTAAAATTTATTGTAGTAAAAATTGCAAAAATTTAAAATAAAGTAATTTAATAAATAAGGCACGATTACTGAATAACCCGTTATAATTTAACCAACAGTCAAACTCAAACTTTATATGGGAAACAACAACAAATGTGTCATTTAAATTCTCAGATAGAAGCTAACGGGAGATTGTGAAAACGAGGCTACAAATTCAAAATTTATTTGGGGACATCAAAAGATTTCATTTTTCACTAAACCATAAGAAGGGCTTTAGATGCAATGAAAAAGGATCATAAAAGAAAACTTCCACCCTATGACACCCCTATATAAAAATCTTTGGTTCCGATCCAAATATTCACAATACCGGAATCAAAATCACTGATTTTTTTTTGTCATCTTTCCCACTTTTTTTCTTGCTGGGATATTTTAACTTTTTTTTACATTTGTTTAAATTGATTTACTGTCATTTACCGATTTTCTTCAGTTTCATTAATTTTTTTATTTGTTTGTTATTTAATAAAAAATTCACCCACAAAAAGGGAAATTTGTGGTTTATTTGTTTTCGTTACAGTTATTAAAAATTTAAATTTTATTTGCTATTTTCAAAAAAAAAAAATATTCCAAAAATTCCAATTTTGTTTTAATTCAAATTTTTTGCTTATATACAAAATTATTTCAATTCGAATTAACAGAACTTCATAAGCACACACATAAGGTCATTCTTACAAAATATGTTTATAGAGTGTGTGATTAAAAAGGAAACCAAATTTACAAAAAACCGCAACAATTTCAAATAAATGAATAATCAGTTATTTTTTACCTGAATTGGGTAGTTTAAATTTTAACATTTATTTTTACTGATTTATCAGTTCTTTAAACACCATTTAAAAATAGTTAAAATAAAGCATTTAATTTAAATGAAAACTAAGTAGACCGGTTTTCAAATGAAATTTTTTTTTTCTTTTAAATTGTATTTCTGTTATTTTAACTTATAAACTATTATTAGAGTATTTAATCAATATATTTTAAAGAAGATATTTTTTTAAATCCATTTATATTGTAAATTTAATAAAAACTCTTTTTAAATCTATAAAAATCTACTAATATCTTATCTACTTCTATAAGATGACACACTTGTAAAATGATTTTATGCATTATGCGAATCTATTGAAGAAATTTTAAAAATCTACTACAACCATTCAAAGATAAACCGCAGATATAAAATTGTTATAATAATCATAATCATTATTATTTGAAGGATTTGTGCTTCTGGCATTTTAAAGAAATACAACAGGGAACAAAATGACATTCAATCAAGCAACCAACTAATGGAACTTGCAAATGCTAGCTAACAACAACACACTATTGAAACTTTACAACAAGAATTCTAGTGAACTATAAATGTGAGATTGACTGAATGAATGTTTAACACAGAGATGGAAAATTTAGTAATTATTTTAATAACTTTTCACATGCAATAATAATGTTCTTGGATTATAACAACAGATATTTTTTAAAAGAAAATACGACAAAATTTTGTTGATGTTTTTTCTTTTTTAATTTTAGTTAAAAATAAAGTTGGAATTATTTAGCTTTAGTTTAATTACAAAAATCTAATTTCCCATGCCTGATTTGAGGTCACAATTTTGTTGAGGTTTTCCTTTAAAATTTTCGTTTAAAAAAGTTGTTATTTTTTTAGCTTCAGTATTAATACAAAACTACAATTTTCCATTCCTGACTAGTACACTTTATGTTTTTTAAAGATGGTATAGAATCAAAATGATAAAACGGAAGTTAGCATATGTGAATATATTTACAGGATGTCACTCGTGTTCAATGTTGACATTCACTTCACTTTAGTATATCAGTTAGATGGGGATTTGTAAGGAACACCTTCATACATACATAACTCATATGAGTGAGTTAATAGAAGATTCTAAATGTTTAAAGGATGAGTGTTTAAAGGATTTTCTAACATTAATATCTGATAGAGACATTTCGATTGATTGCACACACAAAAGAAAAAAAAAAATAAGTTATACAGCAAAACTCATACAAATGTAAACAGAGACATCTTGAACACAAATATGTGTATATATGATTGTATTTAAATTTAAATATGTTGTCATATCTTTAAGAAAAATCTATTTAATATTTTTTTTTTTTTAAATCTATTTAATAAATATAATATTTAATTTATATTTAAATTATTACATTTATCATCAAATTAACCACCTGAATTTATGATTATTTTTTTATGATTATTTTTTTTATCAAAAATTCCATAACACAACTTACAAACAAGCACTGTCATTTAACAGTTAATTATCCACTTTAGATAACAAAAGCTATGATATGTAAACCTACGCATACTGATTAACTAAAAATGTTAAATATTTATGCATGTTTTGTCTTGATAATCAACTTCATTTAAAAGATATGAAAGTGTTTAGTTCATGCCACAGTTGTTCGTCGCTACCTGCCACATACAAGTAATAAGGTGGCCAAACATGTTGAATTTGTTTTAAGGCCTGGTTGTTGTTTTTTTTAATTCAATTGTGCTAGACACAACAAAAAAATAAATGGTCGGTTTCTTTAGAAGCTTCTTATTATTAATGGGCGAAATATTAATTTTTACAACAAATAAAATACTTTTCCATGTTTTATTAATTGTATACAAAACTCTCCCTCATTTGTATTTAAAATAAGGTATTTACTAATTAATAAGAAATAAGAAATCAGCCTGTGTTTAAGGGTTGCCAAAAGCTAAAAAACAAAACTGAGAAAGTTTCAAAATTTTTAGTAGGAAATTACTATAACCGCCTTTCATGTAACTTATGATAAGATTTAAAAGCTCTTTTTTCCACAAGTTATGAAAGCATTATCTTGGAATACTACTCTGCCATAACAAAAATCCTTGAGTGAATTTCTGTTTAGTCTGAATCTACAGCAGTGTTAAAAGATATTTAGGGTCCGCCAAATAACTTTTTTTTTGAAAATGCTATAAAAAAAATACTGAATATTTTCTCAAATTTCTTTTTTTATTTGAAAGTACAATCCTTCCGGTTAATAATGGAAAAATTTAATTTAAATGGCTGCCGCGGCTGGCCATGCTGTAGCCTACACGATCGGTCCAATTTTTAAGCACATTATCGATTGTGTCCAGCTGTGTTTCACCAATGGTTTCACGAATATTGCCCTTTAAAGCGTCAATTGTCTCTGGCTTGTCGGTGTAACACTTATCTTTGACGGCACCCCACAAATAATAGTCCAACGGTGTCAAATCGCAGCTCCGAGGTGGCCAAACGACATCAGCTCTGCGGCTGATAATGCGATCTTCAAAAACAGAGCGCAAAACATCGAGTGTAACTTCGGCTGTGTGGCACTTAACGCCGTCCTGTTGAAACCAAATTGTTGCCAATATCCTCCTGTTCAATTTTTGTGAACAAAAATTCGTTCAACAAAGCCCGATAACGATCGCCATTGACTATAACGGCCAGCCGAGACAGCCATTTGAATGAAATTATTTTCCATTATTAACCGAAAGGATTGTACTTTCAAATAAAAAAAGAAATTTGAGAAAATATTCAGTAGTTTTTTTTTATAGCATTTTCAAAAAAAAAGTTATTTGGCGGACCCTATATTAATAATAGATATAACTTCATAGAATCTATGAATATTTGACTTAAAATTTTCCAAGTTGAAAAATTATCTCCAAAGATAAAGAAAGATTGGCTACAAAACTGGTTATTTATTTACATATCAAATTTTTGTTAATCCATAAATAAATGTGTGTGGTTTGATTGAAAGTTTGTCTGATATCAGCAAAACATTTTCGAGATATCTGTATTCCTTACAGTTATTTGAATATGGAATGTGATTGGGTGGCAATACATTCTGTATTGGTTATTTTCTTATTCGAGACTGGGAGCTGTTTAGGGATGAAGGAAAATTGGATGATACCAATTATATTCATTGCTACACTAAGATCGAGTTTTTAGGATGTAGATTATCTTTAAACTCAATTTATTGCAGTTTGTAACTTAAATACTGCTTTTAAGATTTGTTTTAATTAAATTTATTTCAATGAAGACCAAATTTTTATGTAATGAAAAGTTCTTCCTACAAATTTATGACAATAAACATGAAAATGGCAGATAAAATTCGTTTTCGGTTTAGCTTAACCAAGTTTTGCTCACAAAACTCGGCCTTATAGCTGTAAACTGGACTGGAGACTTGGTTTTGGTTTCTTTTGGAGAGATATGGATATACAAATTTGCTTCCGACTTCCGGACCTCGACACTGTTTTTCAAGTGGAGGTTGCATTTGGTTTTGAATAGCGACTGAATATTCTGGGGCAGCAGTCACCTTCACTGATGATGTACACTTATTCTGGTAGGGGACGTCTGAGGTTGATATTGGTATCCTGACACTGCGGAATAGAGGAGAATGCGAGGGCTGACAAGCTGGCCAGAGATGGATCAAACGTGGTCTCTGTTAGGTTAGGCTAAGAAAGGTCATGCGCCCAAGGGCGCGTCTCCTCCCGGAGATCAAAGCGGTCCATTGTGAATCTCTTCAGTATAGAGGAAGAAGAAAGAGAGAAGTAAATTGTTGAAAATAGTTGACAGATTTGAAACAGTTAGTAAAAATAAATAAAAATACTGCGTAGGACAAGACCCCCCCTAGAGTCTCCCGATCAGAAACAGCCGTCCTATTTCCACAACAAACCCTTGTAGATCGGCTGGATAACATCCATCTATCCCCTAGCCTAAGACCCTTCATCTTAGGACAGTGGCACAGTACATGCTCAATCGTCTCTAGCTCCTCGGCCAGAGATGGACCAAGCGTGGTCTCTGTTAACCTTCAAAATCCGAGACCTTTTCCGATGTTGAAAATGAAGCCTAGCCAATATGCTATCAACATACACAGGGAGATATGGAATGGGGTTAATGTTGGTGCGATCACAACGGACCTGTGGGGTGCCTCGGATGTTTGCAGGACAAGGGGAATCTTAGGGCTGGGGAAGAGGAAACTGGCTAGGTTAACCTAAACTGGCTAACATTATGCGAATTTTTAGGCTCCACTCTACACTATGATCACACCTTTCTGTGTTGTATAGTGACTGCGGCTAGGATGATCAAAATATGGGTCACTTCCTTTGTTTTTGCCGGCTTTCGCAAGACTTACGGTAAAGCGGTGGCACGGGAACGTTATACCATTGTGGTGTTTGCTGGGGTTGATTTTTAAAAAGGAAAGGGGGAAAGGGATACCTAAAGTATACTGATTTTTTTAGGTAGACCGGAATTATTTATTACGGCGCAGTTTTTAAAGAGCGAACATCATCATCTATTTTTGGATTCTTATCAATGGCGTGTAACCCTTAAAGATGTCTTAATCCTTTCAATGTAGGTTTTTTAATTTGGAGGTTGTATAAGAAAAAAATTAGGAAAATTTAAACCTCTGTATTTAGCTGAAACTCTATTAGAAACGGAAATAAATCGGCAAAAATTACAACTAACAACAAATTTAATATTTTTTTTTTATGAAAATCTATTTTTAGACACATTACTTTTCGTATCCTCATAACCATACAAGTCACCATTTACTTTATTATCTGTACTTTTTGTTAATTTGAGTTGGCTGGTGATTATGCGTGGAATGGCTCTGAGTTGGTTAGAGCTTTTTGCTGTGACAGAGGATATATCGAAAAGGAAGACGAGGAAAAAGTAAACATCCTTGATCGATTGTAGGATATCTCGAACACTATATACATTACCTAATTCAGGGGGAACGTTAACTCTTTTAGGATTTGGTAAGCGGACAATCAGTATGTGTTTAGGAAATCTTAGTGGTGCCTATGAAGTACGTCGATTGGCTGTGTTATGGTTTTACTACCACGCATATTGCTAAAAGACCTGCAGGGACGAGGTAGAGAAGGAAGACCAGCATCTGGAAAGCCAGTTTTTCGATGACCTCAACAATCTTTGTTATTTGGCTCTGCCCAGTTTTTTTTTGAGCGAATTTGGACGGTTTGAGAGAATTTGGACGGTTTGAGCATTTTCCATGTGAATATGTGGGAGACTGAAGCGAATCACAGGGGGCACTTGAAACATGCCTAATTCACTGATCGTATTTAAAATGTTAAAAAGAAATTTTGTACCTATCTCAAATACAGATGTGGTGTTTTCTCTTCCGAAATTTTTAATTAAAAAAATTACTAACAAGTGCTGGAAACAATATCCTGAGCGCCCCGGTAGGCTAGTTGGTAGCGTGCTAGCTTATCAGTGCGGGGGTCGTGGGTTCGATTCCCACCAGAGGCTCCGGTCTGTATTCGCTACAACGAGCCGATGGCCTTTGATGCTAATGCTCGGTTAGGATATTAATATATATTTTGTAATTATATGATTAATATAAATATATATAAATAAATAAATAAATAAATAAATAAATAAATAAATAAATAAATAAATAAATAAATAAATAAATATCCTTATTATTAAAAACTTTTTAGCTAACTCTCTTGATGGCAACTCTAAAGTGTTTGCGTGTTGTTTAAATTAAGATTTTCCTACAATATTTCTTTTAATTTTCAAATACCATCAGTATCAAACTCCAAAAACAAGTATTTAACAATCCAGCTAATTCACTTTACACAGTTGGTGGTAAATTTAACACATTTAACTTATGAAAAACAATCGATCATTAAGTTATAACCACCAACTACATACGATATATAATCGAGGTGCGGCATTGATGTTTCATTTCTAAAGTTGTTGGTTAATTGTTTGTTTGGTTCGTTATTTCTATTCACTTAATCATCTTTGTCATATACGGTGACTGAGGCCGCATGAATGTGGTGGTAGAGGTGGTCGGCTGGTAAGGGACAATGTTAGAAAATAATAAAAACGATACATTGCTCCCTATTATTTGTTACCACCAAAAGTTGCCACATTCGAATGAAATACGTCTGTCTGGTTAGTAGTTATTATTATATATTTAAGCACATCTTGTTTACCTGTCCCAATATAAAGTTGATAGTTTATAATTTACAACCAAATGTTAATTAATAATTATCTATACATATTGTTTAAATTTTATTTCGTTTTTAATGTGGGTTAGTATCTTTTTTCATTTTTAATACACCTTTATGAATATGTATAGATGCAGTTAAGTAAATATTTATAATTAACATTTTTATATATAAAAAATAACGCATTTATGTATTTATGAATTACGTTTATTTGTTTAATTTTGAACAAGTGAAAGTTTTATTAATTGTTAATAAAAGATTATTGTTATTATGTTAGAAAAAACAAATTTGATGTTAGTATGTATGTTCTAATAGTAGGTATTTTAACTGCTTGGTGCGGTATACTTAAGAAGTTGCTGTTGTCAGTTTGTAATCAAATATGTACTTATTGTTAATAAGGACCACCCATGAAATGGAAGTTTCTGTTATAAATTCATTTTTTGATACCTATAAATGCTGCAGTTCTAAAAAGGCTCATAAGTACTTTAGATATGTACACATTTGTATTGACTTCGGCTATTTTCAGATATAAGATTATTTCACCTAAATTATCCATCTGCAGCGAGTATAAAAATATTTTAGTTTTTCACAGCTTTACTCTATTTTATTATAAATTGTTGTTGGATTTCTGATAGAAGACAAGGAACTTTGATTTAAAGAAACCTAATACGAGGGCGAATCAATAAATCCGTGGCTTTTTGACTGAAACACAATTTTTCATTACACTTAGTTCAACGTTTCTCCAATTTGTGTATACCTTCAAAAAAATAGAATTTTTCGTGGTGCATAAAATAGACATTTATTTGATGAATAATTTCATCGTTGAAGCTAAATCTCCGAGCCATTTCTTTAGGTTTGGAAATAGGAAATAGTCACTGGGGGCTAAGGATGAGGTATCAATTCGTAGCCCAATTCATGGAATTTCGCCAATCCTTTGAAGTTGTCACACGATTACGTGTGTGGTCAATTAAGACCAAATTCGGCACCCATCTTACAGACAGCTTTCTTAAATTCAACTGATCATTTAAAATCGAAACCACACTGCCATATGAAATGCCGATGTCATTAACTATCTCACGCACTTTTTCTCTTCGATCGGCCAACACCATATCGTGGATTTTTCGACATTTGCTGGCCGTCCAGAACGTTCAGCGTCACTTGCACTTGTGCGACCACAACAAAAGTCAGTAAGCCACTTTTTTACCATTGAAATCGATGGTGCAGAGCCCCACAGTATTTATCAAGCTTTTCCTTGGTTTGATTGACGTTTTTTTTTCGCAAAAAATAATGTTTAATGAGCACTCGAAATTCACTTTTTTTCCATTTTTAAAAAGTAAATTGGTTTGCTGATTTTAGCAAACCGATTTTAAATTTCACTTTACAAAAAGTTTACTAAAGTTTACTTAGCGGCTACTAATTTCATTGTACTACACATCAGCAGACATGTGTTGCTAAAATTAGCAAAAAAAAAATACCGCTGGGCTCAAATTAGCAAAATTTCCCCTAATAACAGCAACATTTTTAGTTGCCATTACAGAGATTTTTTTTGTCAGTGTTTGATACCCGGTGCTAGGACACCAATAAACATTATCCCTGTTCCCACAATGGAAGTTTGGTTGAGATTAATGGGCGATACGCTGTGGAGAAACCTCCAGAGCTGCCAAAATTCAGTCTTAAGAATCGTAACTAAATGCCATTAGATGACCTTAAAACACCACCTACATTAGAGGTTATAGATCCTTGCGGTCAAGAAACATAGTCATATGCTGACGAAGCAATTCCTTCTGGAATGCCATCGGAGGGAGATACAAACCACCAACTCACGGAGTTACCCGCCACCTCCACGATATATGTCAGCAGGGATCTGCGAAGCTATGAGGGAGAACTTCAATATAATATTAAAAAGACGTTGGATGATTACGCATGCAGGACAGCTCTGAACAAAATACACAGGAACTCGGAAAGCATAACAATAGTTTGCTATCAAAACAACATTATCCTTAGGAGGCCGCCCAACAACCATTGTGGAAGAAGAAATAAGTCGGCTAAATAATACTCGTGTGATCCTGGCACAATTAAGATCAGGATAGTATAGCCGCTTTAACATCTACTACGTAATAATTAATCTCACCACTTAAGATTGTTGTCCTGCATGTGGAGAGGGTCCTTGTAACATCATACACCTTTTCAACTAAGCGACTAAACATACTCATTTAAGTTCCAGCTCTATTTGAATCAATCCTATCGAAGGGGCCCGTTTCTTGGATCTGGACATAGATTATTGCACAGATCAACAGGAACAGAACTAATGAAATCTTACATAAATTTTAGTCAATGCTGCTGCGACATCAATGAAAGTTAGGACTATGACCGACATATTTTCGGTCATAATCCGAACAAAAAAATTGACATAAAGCCCTCAATTAGGGTCATAATCCATCTAATATTTACAAATTCTCCATAGGACCAACATATACTCAAGGACTTGTACTCAAGTAATCATGGAATTGAAAATTTACTGTTACAGTGTGTGATGTAGTCTCATCTTTAGGTGGGGCGCATCTCAGTCTGTTCAGGTTCGCCAAAGGTCTCTTTCATTTGAAATAAAAACCACGATCGCTTTGGATGTTTCAACTGTACGATCTTATAGCGCCCACAGCTTTATTTCCTAACATCTTAGAATTACCAAAACTACTTAATTGACTGTAATTGACGCCAAGAAAGGCGTGAGCTGCGACTGGAACCAACTAACCAACTTTGACTTGTTTTCACAATATCCCATTAGAAACTAACTACAACTTTATCTGACACATTTGTTGTTTATAAAATATGGATTTAACTGTTGATTAAATTTTAACCAAGTACCAATTTCGTAAAAAATAACTATTTATTAATTTATTTGAAATTGTTTCCCTTTTTGTATTTTTGGTTGTTTTTTAATCTACAAAATGTATACTCACACAGTCTTAAGAGACATTTTTCGTAAACGACCATCCTTTCGGCAACTAACTATCAACTGGCGCTGGCTGCAGTTCCTCCTAACTTCAGCCTCTCTTTTAATAGGTCGTCACAACAATGGTTTACGATAAAAAAGTTGGTTTACGATAAAAAAAAAGTTGGTTTACGATAAAAAAAAGTTTTAAAAATACGATTAGGTTTCGATGGAAGACTAGTAAATATTTCTAAGTAACGCAAGTAAATGATTGATCAGTCGGGTTATATAACGAATTGTGAAAAAAGATTTTAAATATGATTAAGTATCGCGCTACACTCACCAAAAAAAGTCTGTAATGGCAACTAAAAATTTTGCTGTTATTACGGGAAATTTTGCTAATTTGAGCCCAGCGGTATATTTTGCTAATTTTAGCAACACATGTCTGCTGACGTGTAGTACAATGAAATTAGTAGAAAAATAAGTAGCCGCTACTAAATTTTAGTATACTTTTTGTAAAGTGGAATTTAAAACCTGTTTGCTAAAATCAGAAAAAAAATTACTAAATATTAGTACAAAATTTTAAATCATCAATTTTTTTATTTTATTTTTTTTTTTTAATATTTTATACAAAATTAAAAACAAAATCAAAGGATTAAAAATACACATTTCTGATCCCTTTTTTAATCCATGTAACATTTTAAGACAATTTAAGTTTTTAAAACTAGTAAATTTTTTTTGCTAATTTTAGCAAATCGGTTTTAAAAAATTTGTAAAATGATTTCTGAAATTAGCAACAAAAATTTGTAAATATTCTGTAAAAACTCTGTAATTTGTAAAATGTAAATAGCAAAAAGATTTGCTGAATAATAATTTTTTTAGTAAAAATCAGTACAAAAATAGTAAAGTGGGATTTAAAACCGTTTACAAATTTGTCTACTAACTTTTTTTTCTGAGTGCACGATTAGTAAATACTTTTAAGTAATTCACAAAAATGATCGCGTTAAATCGTTATTAATAACCTTTAGATTATAGCTATCGTATAAGTAACAAATATGACTAATTCCTAAATCCTTTAGCTGAATTCCATGGCAATTCCCATCATTTTAATAGTAAATCCCCCCCCCCCCCCCCCAACAATTAAAATTAATAATTTATTACATTTAATAATACCAATCCAATTTGTATAAAAACTGTGGTGTAATCAAGTAGACCCACTATCATAATAAAATTAATTGAACAAAAATAAATGTTGTTGTCTGAAAGTAGTAAAGATTTACAAGGACGAAAATTTCACTGTTCTGTTAAATTAAGCTCAAGTGCTTTTTAACTTTGTTTTATCTTCATATTCTTCTTTTCATTTTCCAAGTAGGAAAAGAAGATCTAAAGCAATTTGCTTAAATCTATAAGAAAAACACAAAGAAGTAAACACCTTTATAAGATTAAAAAATAATACTGACTACTGACTGTGTTTTTTTTTTTTTTTTGGCATCATGCTACAATGACTTTATTTCTTTTTGCCAACTTAACAAAAGACATTCAAGTGTTGCTGCAAAAATGCTTGTCATGCCATTGTGATGTGGATGAATGTGTATAAGAACGAAGACGATGATGATGATGATGATGACATGATATTTACTTATGAGTTGGTTTTGTTGTAACACGAAAAAACAGTTGTTTTTCTGCGCTAAAATCCTAGAAAATATTGCAAAAAAATAAAAATAGAATACAAAATAAATATAAAAAAATATTTATAATGTATACTTATAGTACTTGTTTGTTTGTTGTCAAATGACAGTCAAAGAGTTGAAAGGAAATGAGAGAAGAACACCATGATGAACAGCATCAGCAAATAGTGACATGAAAAGGAAAATGTCCTTGTTGAACTAATGAGTTTGGTAAGTGCAAGTACAGAAATAAAAAAAGAGAACACAATAATGTCAAAAGAAACAGAAGTTTAAAAATAAATCACACAATTCTAGTGAAAGTTTACATACTTCTTAATATAAAGTACATATTTAATAAGAAAATATTTCAATATAGAAGGAAGGATACACCGAGATATCACATTCATTGTGGCAAATGAATTTATTTTCAACGATTGCCAAATATATTACAGATAAACTTCGAAATGGTGTCAATTGCAAGCGATGAACACTTGACCATTTCATTGCTTAGAATAATGATTTTTTATTCTTCAAAAAATTAAAAAAATTCAGCAAAAATTAATTTTTTTTTTTCGACACAGCAAATAATTTAATTATTCCCCGTTTCTATCTACTAAAATTTTTGATATTTTTTATTGCTAAATAAAAATTAATATTAAAAAAAAAAATTATAGCTGACATGTCAACAATATCATGATATTGCAATAACTTTAAGTTAAAATTATTTTGACAATTGCTTGATATAATATTGTTGCATGTGAAGACAGCGGGTTAACGGTATCCTGTTTATGGACAGGTTTTCCTTAATATACATTTTTCTACTAGGTTTTTTATATGGTCTTAAAAACCGGGGGTAGATTTCAAACAGTCTGTTGTTTTTGAGTTCTAACAAGGAAGGTATTCCAATAGGTTCTCTTTGAGTCTGTTTATTAGTAATCATTTGGATTTTGGGCTTTTTTGACTGTATCTAAAAAATTTCAAATATGTGGCAACTCTGGGGGCAAAACCATAGGTTTATTTTATTTTATTTTTTTTTTTTTTTTTAAGGCATATTTCCATAAAAAAAACCAAAAACAAATAAAAATATTACCTCACTTCTAAAGCCCTAAACATGAAATTAGGCCGTTAGAAAACCACTTAAATCTTCCTCATTGGCATACCTTTCTAGTAGGTGGGACTTAAAGATCCAGACTGTTTAAGGGTTTTTAAATTGAAAAGAAAACATGATGATGGATTACTTTCAAAGAAAGTACTTCAGCCTAAACACTACGATTTTGATGAAATTTTGATATGTAATAAAAAAAAATTAAGATTGAGCTAACTTGGGATTCTAAGTTTGAAGTCGGTATTTAAATTAAAGCTACAATATGTAAGCGTGGTATTATTGGAAAAGGAATTTTGAGGTCCTCTTAATGGTACCTTTTGTGGTACTTTTTTGATTTTTTCAATTTGCTGTTGTAAAAATCTTAAACATTTTGGTTTCTTTATATGATGAAAGAATACTGCTATGGCTGGGAAATTCAAATATTTGTTTTATTCAATTTGGCGGACTCTCATTTTTTAGATTCCCATGTAAAAATCGAAGTATATATGAACATACGTAATTTTCCAAGGGCTTGTATGTACAGGTTGGTTGAAGAGTTCCTGCGCTCACCAAGAGATGGTACTGCTAGCTCCAAACTTTTTTTTTCTCAAGTTGGTATAACAGTCCTGAGAACACATGCAAAGTTGCAAGTCATTCTGTCAATTCTTTCTTTGTTTACAAGCCATTTGAAGTTGACGTGTCATTGATTTTTTTTTTTTAATATGGAAAAAATTGAATATCGTGCAGTCATTAGATTCTTTGTTTTGAAGGGTTTAAAAGCAAAGAAAATTTATGAATAATTCTTAGAAGTGTATAAGGAGTCCTCACCTTTAAAACGCACCGTTGAATTTTGGGCTGGTGAATTTAAACGTGGTCGTACCAACCTTAAAGACGATCCACGCGAAGGACGACCAAAAACTGCAATCACAGCAAAAATCATTGAGCAGGTACATAATATGGTAAGTGAAAATCCAAGTTTGACTAAGCGTGAAATTGCTTAACACACATTAACAATTCAACAAAAACTGGATCGAAAACAAATTTCTCAGCGTAATTTGGAGCGTTTAAAGCCGAACAAAACCGACTTCTTGCGTCGTTTTATATCTATGGATGAGACTTGGATCTACCACCATGATCCTAAATTGAAACAAGAACGTTTACAGTGGAATGAAGCTGGTTGTTCAGCTCCAAAGCAGGTGAAGTCACAACAATCAGCAAAGAAGGTACTGGCATCAGTTTTTTGGGATGCAAAAGGAATTTTGTTGATTGATTATCTTCAGAAAGGTAAAACAATCAACTCTGAATATTATCGCAGCCTTTTGGATCAGCTGGATGAAGAAAATCTTGAGAAAAGACCTGGTTTAAAGAAGAAAAAAATCATTTTTCATGAGAACAATGCACTTGCTCACAAAAGTGTTTTGACGATGGCTAAATTCAAAGAATTAAAGTACGAATTGCTTGAACATCCACCGTATTCACCAGATTTGGCTCCCAGTGGCTACTATCTCTCAAACAATTCCTTCGTGGAAAGCATTTTTCGTCGAATGAAGAGGCCATAGCAGCCGTAGACGGTTATTTTGCAGAGCTTCCGGAAAACCATTATAAGGATGGGATAAAATTATTGAAAGATCATTGGAACAAGTGTATTGAGCTTTTAGGAGATTATATTGAATAAAAAAATATATTTCGTAACAAAAACAGTATTCTTTCATTTCGATCGCAGGAACTTTTCAACCAACCTGTATATGATCATACATTGTCATATACATACGTCCATGCATGGCTTACTATATGATCATACATGACCATATATCTTCGGATCCTAAATTTGAAGGTATATGGACGTATATGGTCATATATTATCATATATTCTCATATATTATTCATGTATGCTCATATATAATATATATGGTCGTATATGAGATCATGTATGTTCATATATTGAACCATGTATGAACATATATGAATATGTATTCCCATGTATGATCATATACAAGCCCATGTATGTACATGATCATGTTCATATGTATATATTTAAAATTTTACATGAATTCATGCTGTTTTGGATTTTATCAAATTTATCGCAAAGATTTTTTTTTTTTGGTACTTTTTGGAATAACTTGGCAACCATATGATAAAATATGGGCACAATGGGTGTCAACCTTGATGAATATTTTATTTCAGTGTAGTTTTGCTATAATACTGCTGTCGGACAAAAAATGTTCCCAAAAATTTCCGAATTTCTTCTCACGATTTCAGCCTTTAATTCCGTAAAAATGAAACCGGTTTTTCATAGATTTTTTTTCTTATAACACATATCAGAAATTTCATCAAGATCTGGGTTTTTAGACTTGTGGAATTTCCTTTGTCAGTGTTACCTTGTACTGATGAAAATAACAAACAGGGATAATTCACTTTATATACGTTTTGTTTAAATGTCCCTTAATACACAAAAATCTATTTATTTATTAATTAATTAATTAATTTATTTATTTATTTATTTATTTATTTATTTATTAATTTATTAATTTATTTATTTATTTATTTATTTATTTATTTATTTATTTATTTATTTATTTATTTATTTATTTATTTATTTATTTATGTATTTATTTATTTATTTATTTATTTATTTATTTATTTTATTAAACATATAATTACAAATTATATTTTAATACCCTAACCGAGCACTAGCAACGAAGGCCTTCAGCTCGTTGTAGCGAAAACAGACCAGAGCCTCTGGTGGGAATCGAACCCACGACCCCCGCACTGATAAGCTAGCACGCTACCAACGAGCCTACCGGGGCGCTCAAAATCTATTTAATCGAGTGTTTTTTATAGGGATGGGAGGGTCAGTATCTTGGCTGACCAGAACAATTTATATTAGTACAGATTGTAATTGGCCGTCCTTGTTATTAGACAATCTGTTTTCCCATTATGTATACTTGACCAAGCTTTTTGAAAAATGAGAAATATTTCTGTTGAGTAATATTGTGCTTAGAAGGACTTATATTTTAGATATTGTGATGAGACTTTTCCAGTCTTGAGCTACAATATTTCTTACCTTGCGAGGGCGGTCCCAAAATTAACCGACTTAACAAGGAAAATACAAAATTTTTATTTATTTCTGAACATAATCTGCGTTAGCCCGATACACTTTTCCCAACGATATTCAATAGCTTGGATATCCTATTTATAATAAAAATTTTCTAGCTCCTTAAAATAGCCATCAACCGCAAATCTTTTACCACCGAGCCATTCGTGTTTTAAGTTTGGAAATAGAAAATAAGCTCATGAAGCTAAATCTGAGGAATAACGTGTGTGATGAAGCCATTGATGGCTCCAAAAAAAAATACTAAACAGGCGTGGCGCCTTGAAACTTTTAACATATTATTTATTCGTCTGGCACTTTTCACCAAAAAAATTCTTTCCAAACTACTGTCACCATCTATACGTCAGGTCGGATAATTTTGGAACCACCTATTATTAATGTGTTTCTTTCTTCGGAAAACGGAAGGAGGAGAAGCTAAAAAATTCAGGGCTTCTAAGCAAAACTTTAATTACGTGAGATGGTAAATATTAGAATAGTAATTGCTCGTGAATAAGAGAAAAACGATCATACATAATTTTTTCTTTAAATTAATTTTGCTGACGCTGGGGATTGAACCCTCTCCACAACGCTCACAAACACATTCAAGCCCCCACTGACTCTAAGCTGACATCACTCTTTTGATAACATCAATATGATACATTGAACGAAAATTAGGTTCACTTCATACCCTTTATTTCAGATTCTACAAAAAAAAAAACACTTTTTTTACTAGTTAATTAGAAGATGATGAATAATAAATATAGTTTCAAAATAAAAACCAACATTTTGGTTGTTGCAACAATCTGTATAAATAAAGTCATAAATTAATACAGTCTTAACATGTTGGATAAAATAAATAAATGAGTCAGTCCTTTCACATCAAGAAGTTAAAATACACTTATGCAAATATCATTATTATTAAAATGTGTCCACTAAATATGTTATTTTCTAAACTAAAAAAAAAAAAACAAACCCTGGCAGGATGTCGTTTCGCACATTAAAATCTACCTCACAGTTTTACAATTTGCTTAACATAATTCAAAGAACTTTTATAATGTTACCACAAGATGAACTCTTGTTCTCTGTCTATAAAATATAAGTAGTAAGTAGATACTACTTTGTGACGATTTAAAGACAATATTGCCTCCTTTGGAGTTTGCATAAAATTTGCATGTTGTCATTTTTATAGTCGTTGTCTTATAGTTTGACAATTTGTTTGGGTGTTGTTTTGTCTCTGTGTCTTAAAGTTAGAATAAAAAATGTAAATATTGTACCTACGATTTGATTTGGCTTTAATATATTAACTTTTTTTTTTTTTTTGCAACATTAGATACATGTGGGATGTTGTTGTTTGAGATTTTTTTTATATACGTATATTTTATTTTGATGACATTAAGTCGTATATTCATAAAATATTAACATCATCATGCGTAAGTGTTGCCCAATATTGTAATGCTTTTCTTACTGTAACATTTTCCATGATCTTGTATCTTATATACACATTTCATTAAGATTGAAGTTTGTTTGTTGTTGTTGTTGTTGTTTAAAGTAGGGATACATTTGAAATGAACGGATGGATGGATGGATGTATGAATATATTGTGGAGGCCGCAGTCATTCAGAATGGATGTGTAGTCATAAATTGTGTCGACATTAAAATAAATTTGTATGTCGATGTCAATGTGCGAACAATATACAAATGATGGAATTGTTGAAAGAAATTTCCTTTTTTTTTTGTATCTTCTGTTCTTCTCCCCACACATAGAATAATTTAATGACAGTTTTCGTTGTATATAATACAGCATAAAGATGAGGATGGGTTGGACCATTATGTCAATGTGATATTTTAATTTTCAACAATTAAAAAATTGCTCTTTTTCCGAATGATTAAATAGTGAACATAGATCATGGGTATATGTAACATGAAATGGCGTCAATATGTCACACACATATTTATGAGATGTTTTTTTTTTTTTTTTTTGAATATACGAGAATTCACTATATATTTTTATACACCAATAAAATACTTTTCATAAAATACTGACAGGTAATAAGAAAAAATTTAAGTTAATGATAATCGATAATTTTCGTAATCAGAGAAGACAAAAAAAGGAAAGAAGTTGCCTTAAGTATTGCAAAGTGACTGGTTAGTACACCTCAAGAATTTCAGTTTTTTCTTGAGTTATTTAACAGCCACGGGATTTGATTTATTATACAGCTTCTCTTAAATGCATTTTCTTCTTAACTTTCTAAATATTATATTTATGGTGCCACTAAGCAACCCTACAAAGGAACTAACACCAAGAGGTCTTTAATTTAAGGAGGTGCATTGGACATTGGACAATTGTATGCATCTCGACGACATCGCAGTAAAATAGTCTTTAGAAAAATATTGTCATTTTGGATGCAGATGCACATCTGTTTTGTCCAATGTAGTGTCTGACGATGAGTACATCTCCTAAATGTAAATTTCTGCTGCTAACATATTCAATCCACGAGTGAGTCAGAGTCATGCCTATTTATTTCCTTTGTCCCCATTGTATCGTATCGGTTTAAAAGGTCTTCAGAAGTTTTCTTGGTTATGTTTATCTTAACATACAGTATGTTAAGAATTTCCAATTTATTTTCCTTTCATTATATGTTCAACCTTATTGAAGAGCTCTACTAATTGAAATAAGTTATCTATTTTCGTCAAGTTTCCGATAATTTGAGAGCCATTCTTCGCACATTTGTTAACCAATTATCCCCAGATCATGATTATAATGTTTTAAGAGAGAGAAATACGTTAGGACAACATAAGGCCACCCAAATGGTTGACCTCACCAAATTTACTTCCGACGATCTTTGTGCCTCCATCTTTGAGATGTTTGTGAAAAATATAACCGAAATTTCGGGAATAATGGATTTTTGAAAATCAATTATTTCCACTACTATAATCATAATAGTTTGCAGTGAAGTAAAGTATGATATATAGATCTATAATGAAACTTGGGTAGATTATTACTTTTAGAATATTTCCTTTATATAAGCAGGAGCTTCAAAATCTTTTTTAATGCTTTTGAATGGAGTACAAAGGAGGCCGTCGGCACTTATTAATGACAAATTGAAGCATCGTCGGAATGTGAGTTTTGCTCTATCGATATATCCATGGGTATTGTTCTGCTTAGATAAGTGAACTGGTCCCCAAATTCCGGGTTAATACGAGCATTCGGAATACTCGCTAATCTAGTAGAACATATCCGTTTGTGGCTGACTGTCCAGTGAATCGCACAAAAAATTACATCGAGAATACGTTTACTTGTCATTAATATAGAGAAATTTAAGTCAAATGTCCACAAACACTACTCCCACTTTCCTCCTTCCCATAACCTTTTTGCCTTATTTTAACACAATGCACAGCATAAGTAGAGACATCCTCTGAGTGCTGATCTATCACAAAAAAAGGGATGTTGAATTCCCCATGTCATTGGATAATCGATATTGTATAGATGAGCAGCCGTATCAGTAACTGTAGTGACAGTCAGGCTACACGTAAGGCACTTGAAACTCCGATTAATTCATCTACACCTGTATCTTTTATAACTTCATCTAGAATTGTTCAGGATTGCCAGAGCAGACTAATCAATATTTCTATCGAGAAATTAAAATAGCTTTCTCGTTGGCATAAATTGGTTCGATTTCGATCGCAGCTGGATCATAGTACGTTGAATCGGGTCAGCTATAAAGTATGGTTTCAGTGAGAGGTGGCCAGACTGAATTACCTGTGGACGTATGAAGTGTTTTGTAAACAGACCAAATTGGAATGAGGCCAGGTACCTACTAAGTTTGAGTAGAGCTGACTGACTGGTCGTCATATGGCAAGGTTGGGAATTGTTGATGACCCATTGTGTGTGTGGAGGTTAAGGAAATGATGGATTATTTTACCCTGTACTGTACAGCTTTGTTCGCCTGATTTCTCAGGTTCGTAAGGTAGACTAAGAATTTCTAGTCTTTGACTCTCTTACATTTCTTCTTGTGTTATTTTCAAGTCTTAAAAAAAGGCAATTTTCTATGCGGACGATATACTGATATCAGGTTTGTGTCTGGGTTAAAGGTAGTAAAATTAAAAGTGAATCTGCTCAAATATAACATGTACTTATTCCTACGAGAACCGAAATATTGGGGTTTAGACTTCCGCTGGTACAGGGCTGGAAGATCTCTTTATCGGAAAATTTAAGGTATCTGGGCATCATATTCTCATGAGAAATCATCACAGGGTGAAAAAAGCTATGGTGGTGTTTTACACTGGTAGAAAATTGTTTAGTTTTATAATTGGGTTATGCCCAAAAGTGGTCCTGTACATGTATAGGGTCCGCCAAATAACTTTTTTTTTTTGAAAATGCTATAAAAAAAACTACTGAATATTTTCTCAAATTTCTTTTTTTATTTGAAAGTACAATCCTTCCGGTTAATAATGGAAAAAAAATTCATTCAAATGGCTGCTTCGGCTGGCCATGTCGTAGCCTACACGATCGTTCCAATTTTTAAGCACATTATCGATTGTGTGCAGCTGTATTTCACCAATGGCTTCACGAATATTGTCCTTTAAAGCGTCAATTGTCTCTGGCTTGTCGGCGTAATAATAGCAAATAATAGTCCAACGGTGTCAAATTTCAGCTCCGAGGTGGCCAAACGACATCAGCTCTGCGGCTAATAATGCGATCTTCAAAAACAGGGCGCAAAACATCGAGTGTAGCTACGGCTGTGTGGCAGGTAGCGTCGTCCTGTTGAAACCAAATGTTGCCAATATCCTCCTCTTCAATTTTTGTGAACAAAAATTCGTTCAACATGGCCCGATAACGATCGCCATTGACTGTAACGGCCACTCCTTGCTCAGTTTCGAAGAAAAATGGCCCAATTATGCCTCTGGACCAAACTCCGCACCAAACAGTGACTCGTTTTGGGTGCATCGGCTTTTCAATGTATGCGTGCCGGTTTTCTGTGCCCCAAATGCGACAATGTTGCTTGTGTTACATACCCGCCAAGATCAAAATGAGATTCATCTGAAAAGATGACATTGAAAAGATGACATTCTGCAAAACTACCATCATTTTCAAAGTAATGTCGCAATATTTCCCAGCGTTGTTCAAGCATATATACAACCATATTCGTTCAGCGGAAGGATAAAACTAATTATCTGTCAAAACAAACATGAGCTTAGTGTTACTATTCACGAAATAAGCACTAGTTGAAAAAAAAAAGTTAGATGGCGGACCCTATACATTCGATATGACTCACTTGTGTTCCGAACGGCCACTGACAAGGGGTACATTAGAACTAATTTCTAGAGGGTTAAGTGTTCCTCCGATTCTCAGAAAAATTAAAAACCTACATGAGATTGCACAACCAATTGATTTTCGGACTTCAATGTATGTCATATTTTTGGACTTGAGACGGGCTTAAAACGTACGTTCTATTTCTCTTTTTCAAACTAACCTAACATCTTTATTGTTTTTGCTGAAATTCTTAAGGACAATCACTCCCTAGAGTTATGAAATTTTAAGGGATAATGCAAATGTTCGAGAATTATTGATTTTAATCATCAAGAGAAAATCAGGGCTTTTCATCTTTTTGGCGGTTTAAGGTCGATATGTTAGAATAATAATTTTAAATATTAGGAATAGGGCTGGATGAATTGATCTCGACATCAGTATCTTTCGAGTGGTCTTAACCTGAGCGCGTTGTGGTGCAATGCTTAAGGCTTTTCACAGAATTTGATGTGATCCCCAGCGACGGCAACATCTATTTGGAAACATGCCATATATGAATTTTCTACCCCTCATACATATGGCAACGTCCTCCTTTGGTATTCCCATAGCTCTTAACCCTACCGAAGCAAAATAACAAAACAAGGCAAAACAGCATTAACAATTTTTTAAACAATTTTGCCAACTCTCCATCAGATGGCGAGCAACAATTGTTTTAAGATTTATTAGCTCGTGGAATTTTCAGTGTTACCATATTTGAAGTCCTTCATTTTGCGCCACCTTTTATATCTCTACTTTCCCCTTCCCAAAGAAAGCAACATATTAATTAGTACGAGGAATTTTCTAAGTGTTGCTGATTATGAAATAAAAAACAATTTATTGCACTCAAATAATATTTTCATTAAGATTTTTGGCATTAGAGAAATTTAAATTTTATCTTAATAACACAATTTAACAAACAACAATGTATAAAGTGAGCAATCAGCAAACAAATTAAATTGAAATTTAATTTTTTGTTAAATGCTTCATTATACTCATTCAAATACCAAACACAGCAAGTTGTATTAAATTTAAAACCTCAATTTTGACCGTTAAAAAGACCAGACATGGTGTTTGTTTTGATAAAAGGATTTGTTGGAAAATTAAGCTACCAAAAATCCCCCCCCAGAAAAAAAAACTTTACACATGGTAAATGATTTGGGGGATGCTTTCATAAATATAATTTTTTTTTGTGTAAATTACGCATTTTTTTTTTGAGGATGCTAAGAAACCCCAAAATAGAAACAGAAGCTGTTGCCCCCCTTAGGAGTTATAACACGAGAGATTTACGATAACAACAATATGTAAGTATGTCTAACTTCACACCGTGTGTAAATATTTTTGCTGTTAACTAGGATTTTTTGGTTAAAATATATTCATAATTTTTTTTTATGTTAAGAATATAATTTATGACAATTTATATACATAGAAAAAATAACCGGTTTTAATAGCGCTATCAAAAGGAGGAGGGATAGAAAATAATTTTTTTTTTTTTCAATTTCCAGGCCTATTTAAAGGGATTATAAAAAAGAGAGCAGACACTCTGTGCAGACATTTTAATAGGGTGTTAAAGAATTTTTATGATAATATTTTGGTTTAATATTTAAAATTTACCTTTGCTTCACAAAAAGGACTTTTTTAAAAATTGTTTTAAAATTTGTTAAAATGATTTTTGATAACAAACATGCAAACATTAAATTTGGATACAAAACCCGCTATTAAGAATTATTTAAGCTACCACACTCATATGAGGGAGGTTTTTAATGCATACAAACACATATCTCAAATCAAGTAATAGTACATTTGGGACTAAGGACTAATTGAGTTTTTAGATCTTTAGAAAATTAAACATTCATTGCAATTGTTGATTAGACAAAAAAAAAAGACAATTCTAAATAATTATATTGTAACTTTAATGTCATTACTACTACGACATTTATATATGAGCGTATATAGTTTGTTATGTTATCATTTGTTTTACTTTTATATGGAAAAATGGTTGATATCCTTGTTAGTAGATACTGCAAAAATTAATACAAAAAAAAAATAAATAGTGGTTGAAATTGTAGCAAAATTGTAACAGCTGCATTACAGTGTTTTTCAATTTTAGGTCATAAAATATATGCACACACGTACACACATCTACCATCTACCTTCCTTTTGTTTTAATTTATAGAAAATATTCTTTATGCCAAAGCAAATTATTATGGTATTCACAGTAAGTCATATATTTGTGTAACCTTTTATGATTCATTGAAAGATCTATGAGTATTACGGCTATATATAAAGGGTGTCCCAAGAAGAACGCAATTTTTAAATCTGGCAACATTCGAAGTGTCATTGTTTGACATTTGAACAATTGTTATTGTTTGCTAGTAGAAGGTACGAGGTTGGTAAAAATGGAGCGCTACACGAATGAACAACGCATTCTCATTGTGAAATTGTTTTACCAAAATGGTGAAAGTTTTGCGGCTACAGTTCGCAAATTGCGATCAATTTGGGGTCACAATAATGCTCCAAAAGAGTCAACTGTAAAGAGATTAATGGATAAATTTGCCGAAACTGGGTCTGTTAGTGATGTAAAGACAACAACGCGCCATCGACCAGGTCCATCGACCGAAAATGTCGCAGCTGTACGTGATGATGTCGCTCAAACTCCATCCACCTCAATTCGACACCGAGCTCAGCAAATTCGTGTCTCCAAATCCACTTTGCAGCGAATTTTGACGAAAGATTTGCATCTTCATGCATACAAAGTTAAATTGACTCAGGAACTGAAGCCAGCTGACCATGGACAGCGAAGGGAGTTCGTTAATCGGGTATTGGAGAGACAACATGAAAATGCTGATTTTGCCGATAAAATCATCTTCAGTGACGAGGCCCATTTTCATCATGATGGCTTCGTCAATAGGCAGAATTGTCGCATTTGGGGTGAGGAAAATCCTCGAGTGATTCACGAGAAGCAAATGCATCCTCAACGTGTCACTGTGTGGTGTGGTTTTTGGGCTGGAGGAATCATTGGACCTTTTTTTTATGAAAATGAGGCAGGTCAAGCGCAAACAGTCAATGGTGTTCGGTATCGTGAAATGATAACCAGTTTTTTCTTGCCTAGAATTGAAGAAATGAATGTGGAGGGCATGTGGTTCCAACAAGACGGCGCCACATGTCATACAGCCAGAGAAACAATTCAATTGCTGCATCAGTTCGCGTTTTGGAGATCAGAATTGGCCGCCTAGATCGTGCGATTTAACACCATTAGATTTTTTTCTTTGGGGTTTTTTGAAGTCGATGGTTTACGCGAATAAGCCTTAAAAGAGGAAATTGGACGCTGCATTAATGAAATACCGCAGCATTCATGCAAAACGGTCATTGAAAATTTCATTAAAAGATCGCGTGCATGCCAGCAAAGCCGCGGCGGCCATCTGCACGATATATTGTTCCATACATAACCTCATTCTGTCTACTTTACGATATAATAAAGTTTCACGATTTTTTTTTTAAATATCTGTGTTTTATTTAAAATTTAAAAATTGCGTTCTTCTTGGGACACCCTTTATTATGTTACAATAAAATACTTATAAATAATTAAAACACTAAAATTTTCTTCGTTGTCTGAGGAATTAAGGAAAATAGAAATTTAAATAGAAAAGTGGAAAATTTTATTTATTTTTAACTTATCTATTTATTTATTTATTTTCTATACGCAAGTCCAATGTCTCTTCTTTCGGCAGCCCGAGTTGCCCTCCTTTAATGTCTTATATCGTAGCCCCCATGTATCTCTAAAAGAGTTTCAAAAATAATAGAAATTTTTCTAAATGAATAATTGCAAAAAAACATAAAATATTTTTTAAAAAACCAAAACTATTTCTGATCCTTTAATGTAACCTATCTACAATTTATAGACAAATCCACTATATTTTGTTATTTATAAAAAAAAATTTTAGATGTTTTTCTATCGATTCAGAGAAAATATTCATTAAATATTGTCTAACTAAAATATTTAATGCAAATTCTAGCATATTTCCTATAATTGGTTGGGACTCCACTGCGTATACGTAATATCGTATTCATCATACGTAGTGTGGTGCTGAGTTTAGAACAACTATCGAATTTAAATTGAATAGTATTTGGAATATATAATATCATACGATATTTTACATTTAACCCTCAAACTGTACACAGGTGCGAATTTGCACCCACGGACATTTTGAAAATTCTGTATATTTTCCTAAAACTGCAATAGTGTTTCTCCCTTTAACGTTAAATATGCCAGGGTTGGGCATAAGAATTATTTTCAAATTTATTTAATTTTTTTTGAAATTAAAAGAGAAACCCCCAAGGAGTTGTGATGGGCTATATACAATTTCACTTCCTATAAGGCAGCAGGGTATGATAAAATCTTCTCTGCTGTATTACAGCAAGGCTTCGGGTTATTAGAATCCGAATTGGCTGAGATATTGAACGCTTGATTATTTTTTCGTATGATCCAAGGTTTTAACAGGAGGCCATAGTAGTTTTTATAACAAAGCCGAGAAAGGAAGGGACACATATACTAACCCGGAATCTTATAGTCCGATCAGCTAAACATTTTTTCAGCTTAAGACTTATGAGCGTATCATCGACATACAAGACCATATTACCTTATAGGCAAAAAAAAACCTGAACGCTACACCTTTGAATATAAAATATTTTAAAAAGGTAATTTCTATTTTTTGCGAACGTTTTAAATTTCGGCATTTACAGTCGAATCTGAACGTATTAGATATCGATATTTTTGTCTTTAGGTGACCAATCTTTTGCACTTCAAGTACCCCGAAGAAAAGTTTAAAAAGACGACGCTTCCGATCGGCAAACAATATATTAAAAATGTTCTGCTGAAATTATAGAAATACTTACTTAACGAAAGATGATTCTCTGGCCTTAGGGTGGTACAATAGGGTGGTAGGAACTGAGATCTGGTGGATAAATACTAGAACGGGATACTTAAGATAAATGGCCCTCAGAACAAAAAAATTGGCCCCTCGAGATAAAACCATCGATATATCACACTTTAAGATCCGACTGTAAATGCCGAAGATGTAGCGAAGCAAATGTAATTGGTGACATTACTTTCGGCAAAAAGAAATTAAAAATTATCTTGCAAAATTAGTTTGGACTCGAAGGTGTACGTTTTTATGTTCTGGTACAGTCTACCTACACGAGGTAGATTTCCATATTAAAAGATCTTTCGAAGCTGGAATACCTTTGCAGTTTGTTATTATATAGAGAGGGTTTTTAATATCGCGGAATTTTATCTGGTCTTATGTTATCAACATAAGAGTATTCACGATCTATTAAGGACTTTAGCCAATGGAGAATTGGATCCAATTTGCTACACAGATGATGTGTCGATACTACAGAGAAGAGAGAAATTATTTTTGTAGGTAAGCCTCCAGGTCACCCAAATTATGTTATAACTGGACAACATCTAGGGGACTGAATGTAAACCCTGATAAGATCTTGGTATGTCTGTTAGGAAATGGGGTTAAAACAATGGAATTAAATATAACGTCAAGTACCTGGAAGTTGCTCTGGATAGTAAACTTTGCTGAGACGGCCATATTGAGAGTAGTATTACCAAAGCTTACCGTGCTTTGGCAATGTGTAGAAGAGCAGTGAGCTCTAAATTGGGCTTGAATCCAAGAATGTTGCGAGTGTCGTCAGACCGATAATGACATATGCCGCGATTATATGACCGCCTTCGATTTTAAGAAAATGTAGCCAATGGAATGGTTCGGTTGTGGTAACCGAATTTTTTAGTTGTGAAAACTGAAACGCAATTGATAAATGAGTAGTTTGACTATGACAACAGTATTTTGGTTGCATTAATAACAATTAGGTAGTCACAACCAAAAGATTCGGATGCTGCAACTGAACCATTCGATTAACAACAAATTCGGTTGTCAGCACGAATCTGATTTCTGACTGTATTATTGGTAAACTTCAAAGGGTTCAGTAGACCGACATCTCCAAAGACAATAGAGACAAAACTCTCTATCATACTGAAAGAAAGTCAGGTTAAGTAAAGGGTGTCCCAAGAAGAACGCAATTTTTAAATCTGGCAACATTCGAAGTGTCATTGTTTGACATTTGAACAATTGTTATTGTTTGCTAGTAGAAGGTACGAGGTTAGTAAAAATGGAGCGCTACACGAATGAACAACGCATTCTCATTGTGAAATTGTTTTACCAAAATGGTGAAAGTTTTGCGGCTACAGTTCGCAAATTGCGATTAATTTGGGGTCACAATAATGCTCCAAAAGAGTCAACTGTAAAGAGATTAATGGGTAAATTTTCCGAAACTGGGTCTGTTAGTGATGTAAAGACAACAACGTGCCATAGACCTGGTCGATCGACCGAAAATGTCGCAGCTGTACGTGATGATGTCGCTCAAACTCCATCCACCTCAATTCGACACCAAGCTCAGCAAATTGGTGTCTCCAAATCCACTTTGCAGCGAATTTTGACGAAAGATTTGCATCTTCATGCATACAAAGTTCAATTGACTCAGGAACTGAAGCCAGCTGACCATGGACAGCGAAGGGAGTTCGTTAATTGGGTATTGGAGAGACAACATGAAAATGCTGATTTTGCCGATAAAATCATCTTCAGTGACAAGGCCCATTTTCATCTTGATGGCTTCGTCAATAGGCAGAATTGTCGCATTTGAGGAGAGGAAAATCCTCGAGTGATTCACGAGAAGCAAATGCATCCTCAACGTGTCACTGTGTGGTGTGGTTTTTGGACTGGAGGAATCATTGGACCTTTTTTTATGAAAATGAGGCAGGTCAAGCGCAAACAGTCAATGGTGTTCGGTATCGTGAAATGATAACCAGTTTTTTCTTGCCTAGAATTGAAGAAATGAATGTGGAGGGCATGTGGTTCCAACAAGACGGCGCCACATGTCATACAGCCAGAGAAACAATTCAATTGCTGCATCAGTCATTTCCGGTCGTGTTATTTCGCGTTTTGGAGATCAGAATCGGCTGCCTAGATCGTGCGATTTGACACCATTAGATTTTTTTCTTTGGGGTTTTTTGAAGTCGATGGTTTACGCGAATAAGCCGACGACGACTCAAGCCTTAAAAGAGGAAATTGGACGCTGCATTAATGAAATACCGCAGCATTCATGCAAAACGGTCATTGAAAATTTCATTAAAAGATCGCGTGCATGCCAGCAAAGCCGCGGCGGCCATCTGTACGATATATTGTTCCATACATAACCTCATTCTGTTTACTTTACGATATAATAAAGTTTCACGATTTTTTTTTAAATATCTGTGTTTTATTTAAAATTTAAAAATTGCGTTCTTCTTGTGACACCCTTTATAAGGCTGCAATTACGAATTATATTAATACTCTCAAAGTCTGAAAAATTTCTAAGAGGTCTTTTAAAACCTTTTAAAATCTGGAAAGTTTTCTAATTGAGAAATAAAGAAATTGAAGGAAATTCTTAGTACTCTTTTTGTAGTAAAATTCTCAAATTCGGAAGTTCTTTTTATTATAGAAAAATCTTTAAACTTTGGGAAATCTTTACTCCAGAAAAATCCCCAAATTTTCGAAACTTTTTCCTAAATATTGAGGTTTTTAATAATTGATAAGACTTTTGAATGAAAGAAATTTTTTTTATAGCCAAAAATCTTAAGAATCTAAAGCTTCTTCTATAGGAATAATTTTTTAGAACCTCTGGAAAAAATCCTGACATTCTTAAGGCATTTTTAATTGGAAAAGTATCAAAATAAATACCATATTTCTATAAGGAATTGTTGCTAATATATAAAGTCTTTATATGACATTCTATAGCAAAAATTTCAAGATTCAATTTTAGAATTTTAAAATTATTCCTTTAAAAAAAAAATACCCAGCACTTGATGCAATTTCTACTCAAAGCCTGAGAATTTTTCTGTTCTAAGAATCTATTGAATTTTATATAAAAAAATGTCTTATAATTCCAAGAACTTTTTACTATAAAAAAAAAAACTTTGGGATTCTAAGAATTTTTTCTTATAGACACCAGGCAAGTAGAAAGAACAGCAAAACCTAGGGATTTCTTACTATGGCAACTTTCTGAAATTCTAAGGATAACTATCAAATTTTGAAGACTTTCAAAAAAACTTTTAGATTCTGCAACACTTTTTCTATAGAAATTCCTTAAAAGGTTTTAGAATTTTTTTCTATAGGAAACTCCCTCGAAATTTGAAAATTTGTCTGTGGAATAATTCTTAGATATTCAAGACATTTTGATAGGGACGTTCTCTGAGATCCTCTTAATACGTAGAACGTAAATCATCGATCATGCAAATGCAACATAAGGTGTTCACCAACCTGTTCTTTGGACCTTTTAATTGGGTTGCTTTTGTATTAAATCAATTATCCTTTGAAATTAGATTTTGTTTTTAAAAAAAAATGTACTAAAATAACACCATTCTCTTTGTCATCAATTTCTTAGTCAGTCATCCTGTGAATACCCTTTATATTCTTCAATACATACATAACATTAATAACAACATGTACAATAGTGTTTGCCGCTTTCTAAAGTCCATTTTTTATAACCTTGACAACATTAATACAAAAACATTATGTATTACATACGAGCACATAGTAAAGCTCCATAATATGCAACTAGATTTTTTAATGACTTCTAAAAATAATGTCATACTTTTGAAAGTAAGTTGGTTTTGTTTATTACACTAACAACTGTGGTGTCACAGGATGTTCGTAATTATTGTTCAGTAATAAAGTATGGTTTTCATTACTATTATCATTCGTCACAGTTACTGCATCAATGACTGAGTGACCAGATTATAATAAATTCGCTTTATAGTTTTTATTGATAATTCCCTGAGGTATTTTTATTTTGCAAATTGATGAATATGTAGATATTTCAAATTAATAAAATATGTTGCATTTACGTGTGAATACTGAAAGTTTGGACCTTGACTTAAATTACTCGAGATCTTTAAATATCTCTTAAAGAATATTTTTCACCTGGTTTTTTTATATAGAGCGACTTCGCTTAACACAACCCTTTATACACTACCGATGTTCCCTTAAAAAATTACTAAATTCCACCAACATAACGACTGGTCTCCCTATATGCATCACTAAATTAAAGGGTCATTTTGAAAATAAATAAAATATTATGCAACAAACAATTTCCCTTTTCATAAATAGAAAGTATAACAAGATTTTCTTTTTATAGTGACATGTTCTACATATCATTTGTATATACATATACATCATGCCATACCGAAACATTAACTATTCTATATTTCAAATTTCAAACAAGTTTCATTAAATTAATGTCATTCAGCTTGAAAACCTCAAAACAGATTTTATAGCTGTACGTGCAGTTGTTGATCAATTTTAATTTGATTTTCATTGATTATAGCAACTAATTGAATGAATTTTGGCGTCGTCCACTGGTCTTATTATGCAACTATAAATTTATGCAATGAATTTTGTGCTCCAACTAACCAAGCTGCTATCGCCAAAATCTTGCTTACTCTAAATGATGTTTTTCAATTTTTTTTTTTTGCTTTTTTTTGGACAGCCACTATGTAAAATTGCCTGTTAGCCATGTACGAAATATTTAGTCAAGAAAACAGAAAAATTAAAACGTACAAAAAAAAAAACAAACAAAAATAGCCCCTCACAAACAGAATATGCCAGCCTTAAGTAATTAAGTTGTATGAATGTTGTTGGTTGTTTTGTAGTTTGAAAAGTGTTGCATGATTCATGACAGCCTACACTTTTACTTACTACACTCTACTTAGTTATGTATACAGTGTATATTTAACTCAGAATTTTATAACGATAATGTTTTGATTGCGTTGGATAAAACTATAACCAGATAGAGTACGAGGTGGCTAAAAGTCTATGTAAATTTAACTAATTTTAATGTAAATGTAAAATGAAGGATATTTTACTATTTTATGGTGTGGTATCGAAATTTCAAAGAATTTATTCTTTTTGAGAGGAATATCTCATTACTGGGTAAGTTTTTTTTCGTAAGATATTCAAATCACTTTGGATGATATGATAGCAAGACAACATAGAAAATATAGAAAACGACATTTTTTGACGATGATTAATTTTTATTTTTCAACAGAGTTGATGCACTTCATCCAGCGATTCTCCCATTTTTTTAACCCTTCCGCGAAGTATGATTTTGGAAGGTCCTCAAAATAGGCTTCTGTTGCAGAGGTAAGCTCTTCAACTTCTTAAAATTCCTTCTTAAAATTTCGAAGCAGGAAAAAGTCACTGAGAGTCAAATCTAAGGAATAAGGTGAATGCGGCAAAAGATTGAGGATCGTGTATTTTTGCCATCGAAACTGCACAAGAGTTCATCTTAGCTTTGACTCTTGTTTCTTTTCTGATGTATAGTAGAAAAATCATGTTTCATCAGCAATTATGTATCGGCAAAGAAATTTAAAAGGATCGCTATGGTAAAGCTGTAATTCACCTACTGAATAAGTCAGACGATTGGGTTAACTTTCAATGCTGCAGAGTAATCATATTCCGCCCCCAACTAGAAAGCCACCAAACCAAAAAGCCAGTTCATTATGATAATGTTTGGTCGAGACACAGTTGCCAAAAAAGCCAAAAAGTCCAGTTCAGAATCTCCCTGGTGTCTGCACTGGAGTACCCTGTATCTCAGTCCACTTAGCTGGAGAGGTGCAATAGATTTTTGGTCAATAAGTCTCTTAATTTCCAACTGAAGTTTTTGTAAAGACTTGTATATTTATTTTCATATCAGATGGAAACTAAATCGACAAAGCTCCCATATAGTCGACCCACACAACGCAAAGTTCTGGTAACAAGGTAGTGTAAAGATCTTTGGAATATTGTGAGTTTAATATCGGTATATTTTTACACATAGAGAGGGGCCTTTAATTACGTAGAGGTTGGGCCTTCTTTAATGACTAGTTGTTAACCATATTGGCCAACAGGGGTGTTAACACATGCCTGGGAAGTATCAAGATGTCAAGTAGTATTGGGCGTGGAAAACTTATGGGTGAGATAATCCTTTCACTGCTCTGTCATCTCTTCCTTATCTCATTCCTTATTATACCCGATTACCAGTGTGTAATGGCTTAGTTATATTGGTATCAGAAAGATTTATAAATGTAATCAGTGATGTCTTGAATCGTGAATATCCTTAGTGTTTGAGCTACAGATCGTAATTTGGAAGTCACTGGTACAATTTGGTGACATGTCATACCTCTCACGAAGAATATCCCCTTTTCGAATTTAGGGATTATATTGAAAATAGTTTCGGTCATAAAACCCAAACCAATATGAAGACTGTGACTAACATTATTTGTGTCATAAGTCCCAGTTAAAAATTAACATATTCTACAAGAACATTAAGACCGTTTTACAAAAGTATGTGAAGATCATAATCTTAGTAAAGGTTATTTTTTTTTCATACCTGGCCTGCAGCCAGGTAAAGGGTATTTCCAAGTCTGGCATAGCTAAGTAAAACTTTTCTACACAACTTGCCTACGTGCGATCGTAGTTGTTTTCTATTCTGTGGTATGGCCGAATTTGGCATCTCTTAAGAAAAATATTCTGCATAGCGGCCTTTGGTCGGTCTTAAGTATTTTTTTCCTCTATGCAATGTCTAAAGTCGGCTGCAATAAGGCAGGCTTTTTGAGGTAGTGACCTTCAGCTGGAAAATGACAATAGTAACGGGAAAATGTATGATCGTAATCCCTACAACTAATTGGTTTTAACTCCATTAGGGCTATGGATGATAAAGGGTGTCCCAAGAAGAACGCAATTTTTAAATCTGGCAACATTCGAAGTGTCATTATTTGAGATTTAAACAATTGTTATTGTTTGCTAGTAGAAGGTACGAGGTTAGTAAAAATGGAGCGCTACACGAATGAACAACGCATTCTCATTGTGAAATTGTTTTACCGAAATGGTGAAAGTTTTGCGGCTACAGTTCGCAAATTGCGATCAATTTGGGGTCACAATAATGCTCCAAAAGAGTCAACTGTAAAGAGATTAATGGATAAATTTGCCGAAACTGGGTCTGTTAGTGATGTAAAGACAACAACGCGCCATCGACCAGGTCGATTGACCGAAAATGTCGCAGCTGTACGTGATGATGTCGCTCAAACTCCATCCACCTCAATTCGACACCGAGCTCAGCAAATTGGTGTCTCCAAATCCACTTTGCAGCGAATTTTGACAAAAGATTTGCATCTTCATGCATACAAAGTTCAGTTGACTCAGGAACTGAAGCCAGCTCACCATGGACAGCGAAGGGAGGTCGTTAATTGGGTATTGGAGAGACAACATGAAAATGCTGATTTTGCCGATAAAATCATCTTCAGTGACGAGGCCCATTTTCATCTTGATGGCTTCGTCAATAGTCAGAATTGTCGCATTTGGGGTGAGGAAAATTTGGAATAGGGGTTTGGACCAAAAGTTATTGTAGTGGTTGGACTCAGCTATAGTGCGTCCGATACTTTCATATGGTTCGCTTGTGTGGTAAAGAGCCACTGTAAGAAGTTATCTAAAGGCTCATTTTTATAGCATCACTCTGTTCCCATTGCATTAAAAACATTTGCCTATCTGTTATTGCTACTTGGAAATCAAAATTATTCCGACAAACAAAAAGCTTGAGTTAAGGTCCCCTTGTAGCAGTCAAGCTATCTAATTGCTTACACTCAAAGTGTGGACTTCGACAAGTCATTTGAGGATAATTTACATTAATTTACCTTTCAGAAGAGTAGAGGACAGGAGTCATATTACAGGGCATTATAATAAAGGGTGGTTAAATTTTAAGGGCCGATGTTGAATATGAATTACACCTAAACGTCAAGATTTTTTCTGCATTTCATTTGACATTTCTCAATTTCAGACTAACTCAATTTGAACCACGGAAAGATACACAATCGAGCAATGCGTTAAAGTTATTCAGGCTTATTATGCAAATGGGCGTTTAAATCAAAATGCAATTTGTGATTTTATTGGTCAGCATAATCGACCAAATATGTCCACAATCGGTAGAATTGTGGGCAAATTTCAGCAAACCAGGTCTGTGAAAACATCTGTGCATGCTCGCCCAGTTCGTTCTGCGGAAAATATTGCAGTTGTTCACGATAGTGTGTCATGAGGTCGGCCAAGCATTTACCGTGAATGGTGTTCGCTATCGCGAGATGATGACGAACTTATTGTGGCCAGGAATCGAGGATATGAACCTAGAAGATATGTGGTTTCAACAGGACGGTGCCACTTGCCACACAGCTAACAAAACAAAGGCTCTTTTGAGCGACAAATTCACTGGCCGCGTTATCTCACGTGGTGGCGATGTCAATTGGCCGCCAAGATCATGTGATTTAACACCGTTGGACTTCTTTCTTTGGGGTTATTTGAAAGAAAAGGTGTACGTTGATAAGCCAGCAACGATTCCAGAGCTAAAGGATGAGATAATTCGGCACATTAACGGCATAGAACCTCAATTATGCCTCAGCGTCATCGAAAATTTGGACCATCGGATGGAGGTGTGCCGCCAAGGTCGCGGCGGCCATTTAGCCGATATTTTGTTCCATACATAATTGAACCATACCATATTATCATAATAAAAACAAATGACAATAATTTCCTAAATAATTTGTGTTTTTTTCAAAATCAACACCGGCCCTTAAAATTGAACCACCCTTTATAATAATAGGTGGGCACGGGATACTCGCGTTATTTGAACAGATTCTATGATAAACGGAACAAGTTGAAAATCAATTCCTATTTAGCAGCAATTTCGAATAATATTTTGTATATCCATCTACGGGCTTTGTCGTGTAACGGTTAGAGCGTTGGACTGCTACAAAGACGGTTTCAGATTTGTTCCCAATGACAGCATCACTAATTTAGAAAAATGATTATGAGTTTTCTATCTCTCACACAATATTGCAACGTCCTTCTTCGATGTTACAATATCACTTAATGCCACCGAAATAAAACAACATATGGACTAATCAACATCAACAATTTCAAAAACACTCCATCTAAGATTTATCATCTTACGTTATCATCTTTCATCACCTTTCATCTCTCCTCTATTCCCTATCAAATAAAAAAAAATTTCCTCTTTACAAAAAAAAAAATCAATGATTTATCTGGATCTCTAAATGCCTGAGGTGTGGATCTCTCACTCTTGACATCAGCACCAACGCCAGAGTGATGGAGTTATTTAAAAATAAGTCCTAAAGCACTCTGACATGCGGCAATTTGTGACCATCGGTATATTAATTTATTATTGAATATAAATTTATAGAATTAATTCTTGCAAAGTTCTGTATATTTTACTATGAAAATTCTAGGTTTGGGCTAACGTTTGGTCTAAAGTTACAGTTTCACTTTGGGTCCATTAATCTATGTCAGTAGCAATTGAATTGAGATTGAGAGAGTAGTCACTAGTGGTCGGTCTACTGCTACTCGTACAAGTAACACAGAACAACGATAATCAAGCAACTAAACTTTAAGCAACATAATTGTACAAATTTCTATTTGTAGCTTGTTGTTCGTTTTTCTGTTGCTGTCACATTACTAATTCATAAGATTTAGTTTTCAGTTTCAGTAGTTGTTCTTGTTGTTGTTTTAGTATTTTTTTTTGCTGCTTTGTTTTTTTGATAGGCTTTTCATGCTTAATGTTTTACTTGCCATTTACATACATACGGACAACAACAAAATATAATTTCTATTTGTATTTACATTTGTGGTCCTTCGGCTTTAAACTAAAATGTTTTCTTTTCTGTTTTTTCTGTTTTTCCCCCAAAATCTGGGTCAAACAAATAAATAAATAAACAAACACATATTCATCTGTGTTTAAAACATTTTGTTTTGTGTTTCAGCATTATTTAACAGAATAGTAGTTTATCATGTGAATTTGAATTTATTTTATATGTTGCTGTTGGTGTTGTTGTTGTTGTTGTTGGTATGCTATGGTATGTTGTGGTGTTAATGTTTCATTCAAAATCAAGTTTCAACATTTTGCACAAACATGATGGAGAGTGAAATTAAAGAAATTATTTCCTTGATAGCATCAAATGTTTACATATTTTGTTAAACAAATGTTGGAACAACATAAAGACATTAGCCCATAAATGAAACGTGATGTCTTGTGACCAGGGTTAGGGATTTAACTACAAAAACACTTTAAATAATTTTGTTATACAAATTTAATTATAATTTATTGATTTTCTATGTTCTTTTCATATCTGATTACTAATTATTTTAAAAGCTAAAGGTAAGTATTGTCAAAAGGGGCGGAAGTTTTACAGAAATACCTGTAATTGTGTTATAAAGATTATTTTTTTATTAAACGGAAGCGAAGTTTTTAAAATATGGACTTTCAAAACTCAAACTTTATTAACTGTTAGCAATGCTCCGGATACCCTGAAGTAATTCAAAAAATAGCATTAGCGAGTGGACGATTGGCCAAAGGTGAGTGTGAAGAAGAAAGCCAATGTCAAAAATAAAAATGTCATATCGCCCAAAAACTTGCATATTGCCCAAAAGTGTATATAGAAAAAATTTCATATTACCCAAATGCAATGCTTTAATATCTCAAGAGTATTTGGGTTATATGACAATTTCTTAGGCAACTATCTAAAATATAAGACATTTTGAATTTTTGGGCGATGTGACATTTTTACTTTTGGGCTTTATGGTTTTGCACGCTAGTATCTAGTTCATGTATAGATTTATTTTTGTAATAAATTTTGCATATGATTCCATTACATTATCACAGACGTGACATTTTCTTGATTTAGAAGTTATTGGAACAAAAACTTTGATCGCGGATAAGGTTCACTGGCATCCGCTTTAAAAATTGATGCCTTTACTCATATATGGCAATTGTATTCCCCCATCTGCCGAACGCGTTTCAAATGTCCAGAGACTGTAAAAAATACCTTGGACTCTTTATCTTATATAGGGCCCAGGTATGTAAAAATGCTGATCCACAGGATTTATTCCCACCTGATAATAACCTCATATACCTTTTTATTATTCACCGAGGCCTGAGCAAGGATTTTTGGCTAAAATTTTCTTAATATGGAATAGAGAAGAGGAAATTACCAGTCAATATAAGTCTAGGACAAAGAACATGAATTTTTTTTCTATATGGGAACAAGTCTGAAATTTAAGAAATTCAAATAAAGTTGTGCATATGAAGAGAAAATAGATTTATGCCTACAAGCGAATTTGTAGCCAATCGAACGGTTTAATTGTGAGAATAGAAAACCAATTGAAACAAGAGTGACTTGACTGTGCCAACAGAAATTCGGTTACATCAACAACCACTCGATTGACAACAAATTCGACTGACACCACGAATGTGTTTTTTGGGCTTAGAGTTCAAGTAGTCAAAAATTACACTTTTAATTGGTAACACTCCCCACTTTAGCGCATTTGGTTTATCTTAACCTAAACGGTCTTTGAATACTAAAGAGTGGCCCGAACATTTTAATTGTCGTTGCTGGCGATTTAAATATTCAAATCTCTATATAGCTCCAATTTTGATTAGTAATAGCAAAATTTTGATTAGTAGTAGCAAAATTATTGTTCTTTGTAAAAAAAAAAAAAAAAAATTTGCCAAAAAAAAATATTTTTTTATGTCGATATCTAAGGCCCGCCCAACCCGCTTAAAAATAAAAATTTTCTAAAATTTTTTTTTCAACTATGTTGATTGGAAATTTTATTCTCTCCAAAAAAGTTAAATGGTAAATTTTTCTAAAGTTGATAGTCACTAAGATAATGACAATTTTGGTCATTAAAATATTTATTTTTATTATGTTATCACTCTTTGAAGATGAAAAATGATTTGAACATATTAATTTTATAGTAAATTCAATTTTCTAAAATATGGTCGTAATTCCCAATATTATGTCTCTTTAAAACAGTGGACTTATTTGCTCAACCTTTTTATCCATAACAAAACTTACAATTTGTTCTTATAAAGCCCGTATGATGTTCTTTTTTTAACTTTATCGAGAGTTTTTTTTTTTGTTTTTATTTGCACGGATGAATTAAGAAACATATTATCAAGTAATGATAATGAACCCAAACATGTGTGGGAGTTTAAACATTTTCCTTGTCACATACAAGCAGTGAAACGTACGGTGAAACTTGTAACAGAAGCAGCAAGTACTATTTGTGGTTTCGAAATGAGAGATGGATTTATTCGGTCAATTTTGGAATCTCGTCAGAAAAGTCCCATCTTTGATTGTAAACAGCAATATAATGTTTAATTTTCAAAATGTAAATTTTAAAATTTAAAAATTAACATGATTTAATTATTTCGAAATTTTTTACTTACAAATCTTATTTTTAATTGTTGGATACTATTACTTTATTAAATTTAAAACAATTTTCAGCATAATATACTATTGTGGTAAGTATTGTTACCATTATAAAATATTTTTTTTTTATCAAAATTGTCATTATCTTAGTAACTATCAACTTTAGAAAAATTTAACATTTAACTTTTTTTGTAGAGAACTAAATTTCCAATCAACATAGTTGAAAAAAAAATTTTTAGAAAACTTTTTATCTCTAACCGGGTTGGTTGAGCCTGATATATCGACTTAAAATTTTTTTTTTTTTATCAATATATTTTTTTTTTTTACAAAGAACAAAATTGTTGTTATTACCAAGCAAAATTCTAAAAAAGCGGATTTTTGGCCCACCCTACTATACAACTCCCGAGAGCCTTCACACTGAGCTGGTCGCCCCTCATAGCCAACTGGCCAAAATATTTCACGGTATTATATACATTTAGCGTCGATGGTGGGCAAAAATACTCTCGTGCATTAGTTTACTTCACTCCCTAATAAGTATGATGTGCTAACTATGTCATCGAAAGATTTCCCATCTTTTTAGCTCTCCTAACATCACTGCAGGTACAAAATCCTCAGTTTTAAAACGAAAAGTCACACTTTTCAAATGCAAAGGATAAATATTGGATTGTACTTAGAATCATAGAGAAGGCTTACAGATAGTGCTGATCTACTATGTAAGCAAGTTGTTTTTATTCCTTCCAAATAATGGGGTTTCTCAATGATTTCAACGATGGAGTTAAATCTCCAAGCCATTTTTTATGGTTCGGAAATAGCAAATAGTCACTGTGGACTATATGTGGAGATAATGTAGGAATTTGCGGCCCAACTCATGGAATTTTACAATGAAGATTAAACAAGTTTTTATGGTCAATTATGAGCAAATGTGGTACCCTTCTTGCGAATACCTTTCTAAACCCCAACTTATGATTTTGAATCGAAACCACACGGTTGTCACCCTAATGTATGTATACATTTAGTTGGTATCAACAATGAGACATATATATATATATAAAGTTATGTGCGAAAAAATAGGGACACTTGCATGCAACAAATTTAAAGTAAAAAAACACACATACATTTTAGAAAGAAACTAACAATATTATTTTTAGATTATAGTACAACAACAACTCTTCATTTTAAGCAACAATTCAAACTTTGTTGTTGCAATTGAAAAAAACAACATTAAAAAGTATTATAATTTCCTATAGTCGAATGTGAATAAAAATAGGGACAGTAAGAAAATTGCTTAAAATATTATTAGTATTTTATATTTTTTTATTGGAAATATAATAGTGGTAGTTTTATCTAATAGATGGAAACATTTCTGTATCATATTTATGTAAATAAATGTACCAAGTATGGAGCCAAGGGTGGAAAAGGTATGGGATATAGAAAATCGGAACAGATTGTCATATGCATGGAATTTTAAAATTTTGTTTGTGCCAGACTTCTTCGTTGGTATTGTTTATCAATTGTAAGCCAAACAAAAAAAGACCTGATCAATATTAAGTCCTTAGAAAGCTGATTTACTATCGAAAATCGGAAATTATTTACAAATTTTAAAGAGGATTGCAAAATTTATTTTGTTTATTGTGGGTTTTTAATACACATTGCAATTATTAGTTGATAGTTTTTAAAAGTACGTCTGACCACGTATGTTGGTCGTTGTTCTGGTTATATACCAATGAAACGGCTGGGTCGTGAAGGCGAGCTGTGTTGTATTTAACGACTTTTCCTCTTATACC
>OX456526.1:130795913-130903413 GCA_949748255.1 Eustalomyia histrio | reverse complement strand
TATAATATTGAGTGAAAAAAATTTTATCGATTTTTTGCAAAAAATGATGATGTATACACTGTCGTTTTTGCCAAAAAATGGAAAATTTTTGTTTCACTCAATATTATACTCAAACGAAAGGTAATACTAAGGGCATCAAATAAAACTACTTTTCGCTGCGAAATTCCTCTTAGTTCCTGAGAAAATGATGATTATGGAGGATCGATTATGGAAATTTTAATGAATTTCAATGCAAAATCCATACTAAATCTTAAAATTTCCCAGAGATTTATGTATTGCTAAATAGCTCTTTGAATTCCCTTTCATTTGAGTATAATAATGTATAATATTGAGTGAAAAAATTTTTTTCGATTTTTTGCAAAAAAGGATGATGTATACACTGTCGTTTTTGCCAAAAAATGGAAAATTTTTGTTTCACTCAATATTATACTCAAACGAAAGGAAATACTAAGGGCATCAAATAAAACTACTTTTCGCTGCGAAATTCCTCTTAGTTCCTGAGAAAATGATGATTATGGAGGATCGATTATGGAAATTTTAATGCATTTCAATGCAAAATCCATACTAGATCTCAAAATTTCCCAGACATTTATATACTGCTAAATAGCTCTTTAAATTCCCTTTCATTTGAGTATAATAATGTATAATATTGAGTGAAAAAATTTTTTTCGATTTTTTGCAAAAAAGGATGATGTATACACTGTCGTTTTTGCCAAAAAATGGAAAATTTTTGTTTCACTCAATATTATACTCAAACGAAAGGAAATACTAAGGGTATCAAATAAAACTACTTTCGCTGCGAAATTCCTCTTAGTTCCTGAGAAAATGATGATTATGGAGGATCGATTATGGAAATTTTAATGCATTTCAATGCAAAATCCATACTAAATTTCAAAATTTCCCAGACATTTATATACTGCTAAATAGCTCTTTAAATTCCCTTTCATTTGAGTATAATAATGTATAATATTGAGTGAAAAAAATTTTTTCGATTTTTTGCAAAAAAGGATGATGTATACACTGTCGTTTTTGCCAAAAAATGGAAAATTTTTGTTTCACTCAATATTATACTCAAACGAAAGGAAATACTAAGGGCATCAAATAAAACTACTTTTCGCTGCGAAATTCCTCTTAGTTCCTGAGAAAATGATGATTATGGAGGATCGATTATGGAAATTTTAATGCATTTCAATGCAAAATCCATACTAACTCTCAAAATTTCCCAGACATTTATATACTGCTAAATAGCTCTTTAAATTCCCTTTCATTTGAGTATAATAATGTATAATATTGAGTGAAAAAAATTTTTTCGATTTTTTGCAAAAAAGGATGATGTATACACTGCAAAATCCATACTAAATCTCAAAATTTCCCAGACATTTATATACTGCTAAATAGCTCTTTAAATTCCCTTTCATTTGAGTATAATAATGTATAATATTGAGTGAAAAAAATTTTTTCGATTTTTTGCAAAAAAGGATGATGTATACACTGTCGTTTTTGCCAAAAAATGGAAAATTTTTGTTTCACTCAATATTATACTCAAACGAAAGGAAATACTAAGGGCATCAAATAAAACTACTTTTCGCTGCGAAATTCCTCTTAGTTCCTGAGAAAATGATGATTATGGAGGATCGATTATGGAAATTTTAATGCATTTCAATGCAAAATCCATACTAAATCTCAAAATTTCCCAGACATTTATATACTGCTAAATAGCTCTTTAAATTCCCTTTCATTTGAGTATAATAATGTATAATATTGAGTGAAAAAAATTTTTTCGATTTTTTGCAAAAAAGGATGATGTATACACTGTCGTTTTTGCCAAAGAATGGAAAATTTTTGTTTCACTCAATATTATACTCAAACGAAAGGAAATACTAAGTACATCAAATAAAACTACTTTTCGCTGCGAAATTCCTCTTAGTTCCTGAGAAAATGATGATTATGGAGGATCGATTATGGAAATTTTAATGCATTTCAATGCAAAATCCATACTAACTCTCAAAATTTCCCAGACATTTATATACTGCTAAATAGCTCTTTAAATTCCCTTTCATTTGAGTATAATAATGTATAATATTGAGTGAAAAAAATTTTATCGATTTTTTGCAAAAAAGGATGATGTATACACTGTCGTTTTTGCCAAAGAATGGAAAATTTTTGTTTCACTCAATATTATACTCAAACGAAAGGAAATACTAAGGGCATCAAATAAAACTACTTTCGCTGCGAAATTCCTCTTAGTTCCTGAGAAAATGATGATTATGGAGGATCGATTATGGAAATTTTAATGCATTTCAATGCAAAATCCATACTAAATCTCAAAATTTCCCAGACATTTATATACTGCTAAATAGCTCTTTAAATTCCCTTTCATTTGAGTATAATAATGTATAATATTGAGTGAAAAAAATTTTTTCGATTTTTTTCAAAAAAGGATGATGTGATGTATACACTGTCGTTTTTGCCAAAAAATGGAAAATTTTTGTTTCACTCAATATTATACTCAAACGAAAGGAAATACTAAGGGCATCAAATAAAACTACTTTTCGCTGCGAAATTCCTCTTAGTTCCTGAGAAAATTATGATTATGGAGGATCGATTATGGAAATTTTAATGCATTTCAATGCAAAATCCATACTAAATCTCAAAATTTCCCAGACATTTATATTATGGAGGATCGATTATGGAAATTTTAATGCATTTCAATACAAAATCCATACTAAATCTCAAAATTTCCCAGACATTTATATACTGCTAAATAGCTCTTTAAATTCCCTTTCATTTGAGTATAATAATGTATAATATTGAGTGAAAAAAATTTTTTCGATTTTTTGCAAAAAAGGATGATGTATACACTGTCGTTTTTGCCAAAAAATGGAAAATTTTTGTTTCACTCAATATTATACTCAAACGAAAGGAAATACTAAGGGCATCAAATAAAACTACTTTTCGCTGCGAAATTCCTCTTAGTTCCTGAGAAAATGATGATTATGGAGGATCGATTATGGAAATTTTAATGCATTTCAATGCAAAATCCATACTAAATCTCAAAATTTCCCAGACATTTATATTATGGAGGATCGATTATGGAAATTTTAATGCATTTCAATACAAAATCCATACTAAATCTCAAAATTTCCCAGACATTTATATACTGCTAAATAGCTCTTTAAATTCCCTTTCATTTGAGTATAATAATGTATAATATTGAGTGAAAAAAATTTTTTCGATTTTTTGCAAAAAAGGATGATGTATACACTGTCGTTTTTGCCAAAAAATGGAAAATTTTTGTTTCACTCAATATTATACTCAAACGAAAGGAAATACTAAGGGCATCAAATAAAACTACTTTTCGCTGCGAAATTCCTCTTAGTTCCTGAGAAAATGATGATTATGGAGGATCGATTATGGAAATTTTAATGCATTTCAATGCAAAATCCATACTAAATCTCAAAATTTCCCAGACATTTATATACTGCTAAATAGCTCATTGAATTCCCTTTCATTTGAGTATAATAATGTATAATATTGAGTGAAAAAAATTTTTTCGATTTTTTGCAAAAAAGGATGATTATACACTGCAAAATCCATACTAAATCTCAAAATTTCCCAGACATTTATATACTGCTAAATAGCTCTTTAAATTCCCTTTCATTTGAGTATAATAATGTATAATATTGAGTGAAAAAAATTTTTTCGATTTTTTGCAAAAAAGGATGATGTATACACTGTCGTTTTTGCCAAAGAATGGAAAATTTTTGTTTCACTCAATATTATACTCAAACGAAAGGAAATACTAAGTACATCAAATAAAACTACTTTTCGCTGCGAAATTCCTCTTAGTTCCTGAGAAAATGATGATTATGGAGGATCGATTATGGAAATTTTAATGCATTTCAATGCAAAATCCATACTAACTCTCAAAATTTCCCAGACATTTATATACTGCTAAATAGCTCTTTAAATTCCCTTTCATTTGAGTATAATAATGTATAATATTGAGTGAAAAAAATTTTTTCGATTTTTTGCAAAAAAGGATGATGTATACACTGTCGTTTTTGCCAAAGAATGGAAAATTTTTGTTTCACTCAATATTATACTCAAACGAAAGGAAATACTAAGGGCATCAAATAAAACTACTTTTCGCTGCGAAATTCCTCTTAGTTCCTGAGAAAATGATGATTATGGAGGATCGATTATGGAAATTTTAATGCATTTCAATGCAAAATCCATACTAAATCTCAAAATTTCCCAGACATTTATATACTGCTAAATAGCTCTTTAAATTCCCTTTCATTTGAGTATAATAATGTATAATATTGAGTGAAAAAATTTTTTTCGATTTTTTGCAAAAAAGGATGATGTATACACTGTCGTTTTTGCCAAAGAATGGAAAATTTTTGTTTCACTCAATATTATACTCAAACGAAAGGAAATACTAAGGGCATCAAATAAAACTACTTTCGCTGCGAAATTCCTCTTAGTTCCTGAGAAAATGATGATTATGGAGGATCGATTATGGAAATTTTAATGCATTTCAATGCAAAATCCATACTAAATTTCAAAATTTCCCAGACATTTATATACTGCTAAATAGCTCTTTAAATTCCCTTTCATTTGAGTATAATAATGTATAATATTGAGTGAAAAAATTTTTTTTCGATTTTTTGCAAAAAAGGATGATGTATACACTGTCGTTTTTGCCAAAAAATGGAAAATTTTTGTTTCACTCAATATTATACTCAAACGAAAGGAAATACTAAGGGCATCAAATAAAACTACTTTTCGCTGCGAAATTCCTCTTAGTTCCTGAGAAAATGATGATTATGGAGGATCGATTATGGAAATTTTAATGCATTTCAATGCAAAATCCATACTAAATCTCAAAATTTCCCAGACATTTATATACTGCTAAATAGCTCTTTGAATTCCCTTTCATTTGAGTATAATAATGTATATTGAGTGAAAAAAATTTTTTCGATTTTTTGCAAAAAAGGATGATGTATACACTGTCGTTTTTGCCAAAAAATGGAAAATTTTTGTTTCACTCAATATTATACTCAAACGAAAGGAAATACTAAGGGCATCAAATAAAACTACTTTTCGCTGCGAAATTCCTCTTAGTTCCTGAGAAAATGATGATTATGGAGGATCGATTATGGAAATTTTAATGCATTTCAATGCAAAATCCATACTAAATCTCAAAATTTCCCAGACATTTATATACTGCTAAATAGCTCTTTAAATTCCCTTTCATTTGAGTATAATAATGTATAATATTGAGTGAAAAAAATTTTTTCGATTTTTTGCAAAAAAGGATGATGTATACACTGTCGTTTTTGCCAAAGAATGGAAAATTTTTGTTTCACTCAATATTATACTCAAACGAAAGGAAATACTAAGTGCATCAAATAAAACTACTTTTCGCTGCGAAATTCCTCTTAGTTCCTGAGAAAATGATGATTATGGAGGATCGATTATGGAAATTTTAATGCATTTCAATGCAAAATCCATACGAACTCTCAAAATTTCCCAGACATTTATATACTGCTAAATAGCTCTTTAAATTCCCTTTCATTTGAGTATAATAATGTATAATATTGAGTGAAAAAAATTTTTTCGATTTTTTGCAAAAAAGGATGATGTATACACTGTCGTTTTTGCCAAAAAATGGAAAATTTTTGTTTCACTCAATATTATACTCAAACGAAAGGAAATACTAAGGGCATCAAATAAAACTACTTTTCGCTGCGAAATTCCTCTTAGTTCCTGAGAAAATGATGATTATGGAGGATCGATTATGGAAATTTTAATGCATTTCAATGCAAAATCCATACTAAATCTCAAAATTTCCCAGACATTTATATACTGCTAAATAGCTCTTTAAATTCCCTTTCATTTGAGTATAATAATGTATAATATTGAGTGAAAAAAATTTTTTCGATTTTTTGCAAAAAAGGATGATGTATACACTGTCGTTTTTGCCAAAAAATGGAAAATTTTTGTTTCACTCAATATTATACTCAAACGAAAGGAAATACTAAGGGCATCAAATAAAACTACTTTTCGCTGCGAAATTCCTCTTAGTTCCTGAGAAAATGATGATTATGGAGGATCGATTATGGAAATTTTAATGCATTTCAATGCAAAATCCATACTAAATCTCAAAATTTCCCAGACATTTATATACTGCTAAATAGCTCTTTAAATTCCCTTTCATTTGAGTATAATAATGTATAATTGAGTGAAAAAATTTTTTTCGATTTTTTGCAAAAAAGGATGATGTATACACTGTCGTTTTTGCCAAAGAATGGAAAATTTTTGTTTCACTCAATATTATACTCAAACGAAAGGAAATACTAAGGGCATCAAATAAAACTACTTTCGCTGCGAAATTCCTCTTAGTTCCTGAGAAAATGATGATTATGGAGGATCGATTATGGAAATTTTAATGCATTTCAATGCAAAATCCATACTAAATTTCAAAATTTCCCAGACATTTATATACTGCTAAATAGCTCTTTAAATTCCCTTTCATTTGAGTATAATAATGTATAATATTGAGTGAAAAAATTTTTTTTCGATTTTTTGCAAAAAAGGATGATGTATACACTGTCGTTTTTGCCAAAAAATGGAAAATTTTTGTTTCACTCAATATTATACTCAAACGAAAGGAAATACTAAGGGCATCAAATAAAACTACTTTTCGCTGCGAAATTCCTCTTAGTTCCTGAGAAAATGATGATTATGGAGGATCGATTATGGAAATTTTAATGCATTTCAATGCAAAATCCATACTAAATCTCAAAATTTCCCAGACATTTATATACTGCTAAATAGCTCTTTGAATTCCCTTTCATTTGAGTATAATAATGTATATTGAGTGAAAAAAATTTTTTCGATTTTTTGCAAAAAAGGATGATGTATACACTGTCGTTTTTGCCAAAAAATGGAAAATTTTTGTTTCACTCAATATTATACTCAAACGAAAGGAAATACTAAGGGCATCAAATAAAACTACTTTTCGCTGCGAAATTCCTCTTAGTTCCTGAGAAAATGATGATTATGGAGGATCGATTATGGAAATTTTAATGCATTTCAATGCAAAATCCATACTAAATCTCAAAATTTCCCAGACATTTATATACTGCTAAATAGCTCTTTAAATTCCCTTTCATTTGAGTATAATAATGTATAATATTGAGTGAAAAAAATTTTTTCGATTTTTTGCAAAAAAGGATGATGTATACACTGTCGTTTTTGCCAAAGAATGGAAAATTTTTGTTTCACTCAATATTATACTCAAACGAAAGGAAATACTAAGTGCATCAAATAAAACTACTTTTCGCTGCGAAATTCCTCTTAGTTCCTGAGAAAATGATGATTATGGAGGATCGATTATGGAAATTTTAATGCATTTCAATGCAAAATCCATACGAACTCTCAAAATTTCCCAGACATTTATATACTGCTAAATAGCTCTTTAAATTCCCTTTCATTTGAGTATAATAATGTATAATATTGAGTGAAAAAAATTTTTTCGATTTTTTGCAAAAAAGGATGATGTATACACTGTCGTTTTTGCCAAAAAATGGAAAATTTTTGTTTCACTCAATATTATACTCAAACGAAAGGAAATACTAAGGGCATCAAATAAAACTTCTTTTCGCTGCGAAATTCCTCTTAGTTCCTGAGAAAATGATGATTATGGAGGATCGATTATGGAAATTTTAATGCATTTCAATGCAAAATCCATACTAAATCTCAAAATTTCCCAGACATTTATATACTGCTAAATAGCTCTTTAAATTCCCTTTTATTTGAGTATAATAATGTATAATATTGAGTGAAACAATTTTTTTCGATTTTTTGCAAAAAAGATGATGTATACACTGTCGTTTTTGCCAAAGAATGGAAAATTTTTGTTTCACTCAATATTATACTCAAACGAAAGGAAATACTAAGGGCATCAAATAAAACTACTTTTCGCTGCGAAATTCCTCTTAGTTCCTGAGAAAATGATGATTATGGAGGATCGATTATGGAAATTTTAATGCATTTCAATGCAAAATCCATACTAAATCTCAAAATTTCCCAGACATTTATATACTGCTAAATAGCTCTTTAAATTCCCTTTCATTTGAGTATAATAATGTATAATATTGAGTGAAAAAAATTTTTTCGATTTTTTGCAAAAAAGGATGATGTATACACTGTCGTTTTTGCCAAAAAATGGAAAATTTTTGTTTCACTCAATATTATACTCAAACGAAAGGAAATACTAAGGGCATCAAATAAAACTACTTTTCGCTGCGAAATTCCTCTTAGTTCCTGAGAAAATGATGATTATGGAGGATCGATTATGGAAATTTTAATGCATTTCAATGCAAAATCCATACTAAATCTCAAAATTTCCCAGACATTTATATACTGCTAAATAGCTCTTTAAATTCCCTTTCATTTGAGTATAATAATGTATAATATTGAGTGAAAAAAATTTTTTCGATTTTTTGCAAAAAAGGATGATGTATACACTGTCGTTTTTGCCAAAGAATGGAAAATTTTTGTTTCACTCAATATTGTACTCAAACGAAAGGAAATACTAAGGGCATCAAATAAAACTACTTTCGCTGCGAAATTCCTCTTAGTTCCTGAGAAAATGATGATTATGGAGGATCGATTATGGAAATTTTAATGCATTTCAATGCAAAATCCATACTAAATTTCAAAATTTCCCAGACATTTATATACTGCTAAATAGCTCTTTAAATTCCCTTTCATTTGAGTATAATAATGTATAATATTGAGTGAAAAAATTTTTTTCGATTTTTTGCAAAAAAGGATGATGTATAACACTGTCGTTTTTGCCAAAAAATGGAAAATTTTTGTTTCACTCAATATTATACTCAAACGAAAGGAAATACTAAGGGCATCAAATAAAACTACTTTTCGCTGCGAAATTCCTCTTAGTTCCTGAGAAAATGATGATTATGGAGGATCGATTATGGAAATTTTAATGCATTTCAATGCAAAATCCATACTAAATCTCAAAATTTCCCAGACATTTATATACTGCTAAATAGCTCTTTGAATTCCCTTTCATTTGAGTATAATAATGTATATTGAGTGAAAAAAATTTTTTCGATTTTTTGCAAAAAAGGATGATGTATACACTGTCGTTTTTGCCAAAGAATGGAAAATTTTTGTTTCACTCAATATTATACTCAAACGAAAGGAAATACTAAGGGTATCAAATAAAACTACTTTCGCTGCGAAATTCCTCTTAGTTCCTGAGAAAATGATGATTATGGAGGATCGATTATGGAAATTTTAATGCATTTCAATGCAAAATCCATACTAAATCTCAAAATTTCCCAGACATTTATATACTGCTAAATAGCTCTTTAAATTCCCTTTCATTTGAGAATAATAATGTATAATATTGAGTGAAAAAAATTTTTTCGATTTTTTGCAAAAAAGGATGATGTATACACTGTCGTTTTTGCCAAAAAATGGAAAATTTTTGTTTCACTCAGTATTATACTCAAACGAAAGGAAATACTAAGGGCATCAAATAAAACTACTTTTCGCTGCGAAATTCCTCTTAGTTCCTGAGAAAATGATGATTATGGAGGATCGATTATGGAAATTTTAATGCATTTCAATGCAAAATCCATACTAAATCTCAAAATTTCCCAGACATTTATATACTGCTAAATAGCTCTTTAAATTCCCTTTCATTTGAGTATAATAATGTATAATATTGAGTGAAAAAAATTTTTTCGATTTTTTGCAAAAAAGGATGATGTATACACTGTCGTTTTTGCCAAAGAATGGAAAATTTTTGTTTCACTCAATATTATACTCAAACGAAAGGAAATACTAAGTGCATCAAATAAAACTACTTTTCGCTGCGAAATTCCTCTTAGTTCCTGAGAAAATGATGATTATGGAGGATCGATTATGGAAATTTTAATGCATTTCAATGCAAAATCCATACTAACTCTCAAAATTTCCCAGACATTTATATACTGCTAAATATCTCTTTAAATTCCCTTTCATTTGAGTATAATAATGTATAATATTGAGTGAAAAAAATTTTTTCGATTTTTTGCAAAAAAGGATGATGTATACACTGTCGTTTTTGCCAAAGAATGGAAAATTTTTGTTTCACTCAATATTATACTCAAACGAAAGGAAATACTAAGGGCATCAAATAAAACTACTTTCGCTGCGAAATTCCTCTTAGTTCCTGAGAAAATGATGATTATGGAGGATCGATTATGGAAATTTTAATGCATTTCAATGCAAAATCCATACTAAATCTCAAAATTTCCCAGACATTTATATACTGCTAAATAGCTCTTTAAATTCCCTTTCATTTGAGTATAATAATGTATAATATTGAGTGAAAAAAATTTTTTCGATTTTTTGCAAAAAAGGATGATGTATACACTGTCGTTTTTGCCAAAAAATGGAAAATTTTTGTTTCACTCAATATTATACTCAAACGAAAGGAAATACTAAGGGCATCAAATAAAACTACTTTTCGCTGCGAAATTCCTCTTAGTTCCTGAGAAAATGATGATTATGGAGGATCGATTATGGAAATTTTAATGCATTTCAATGCAAAATCCATACTAAATCTCAAAATTTCCCAGACATTTATATACTGCTAAATAGCTCTTTAAATTCCCTTTCATTTGAGTATAATAATGTATAATATTGAGTGAAAAAAATTTTTTCGATTTTTTGCAAAAAAGGATGATGTATACACTGTCGTTTTTGCCAAAAAATGGAAAATTTTTGTTTCACTCAATATTATACTCAAACGAAAGGAAATACTAAGGGCATCAAATAAAACTACTTTTCGCTGCGAAATTCCTCTTAGTTCCTGAGAAAATGATGATTATGGAGGATCGATTATGGAAATTTTAATGCATTTCAATGCAAAATCCATACTAAATCTCAAAATTTCCCAGACATTTATATACTGCTAAATAGCTCTTTGAATTCCCTTTCATTTGAGTATAATAATGTATAATATTGAGTGAAAAAAATTTTTTCGATTTTTTGCAAAAAAGGATGATGTATACACTGTCGTTTTTGCCAAAAAATGGAAAATTTTTGTTTTACTCAATATTATACTCAAACGAAAGGAAATACTAAGGGCATCAAATAAAACTACTTTTCGCTGCGAAATTCCTCTTAGTTCCTGAGAAAATGATGATTATGGAGGATCGATTATGGAAATTTTAATGCATTTCAATGCAAAATCCATACTAAATCTCAAAATTTCCCAGACATTTATATTATGGAGGATCGATTATGGAAATTTTAATGCATTTCAATACAAAATCCATACTAAATCTCAAAATTTCCCAGGCATTTATATACTGCTAAATAGCTCTTTAAATTCCCTTTCATTTGAGTATAATAATGTATAATATTGAGTGAAAAAAATTTTTTCGATTTTTTGCAAAAAAGGATGATGTATACACTGTCGTTTTTGCCAAAGAATGGAAAATTTTTGTTTCACTCAATATTATACTCAAACGAAAGGAAATACTAAGGGCATCAAATAAAACTACTTTCGCTGCGAAATTCCTCTTAGTTCCTGAGAAAATGATGATTATGGAGGATCGATTATGGAAATTTTAATGCATTTCAATGCAAAATCCATACTAAATTTCAAAATTTCCCAGACATTTATATACTGCTAAATAGCTCTTTAAATTCCCTTTCATTTGAGTATAATAATGTATAATATTGAGTGAAAAAAATTTTTTCGATTTTTTGCAAAAAAGGATGATGTATACACTGTCGTTTTTGCCAAAAAATGGAAAATTTTTGTTTCACTCAATATTATACTCAAACGAAAGGAAATACTAAGGGCATCAAATAAAACTACTTTTCGCTGCGAAATTCCTCTTAGTTCCTGAGAAAATGATGATTATGGAGGATCGATTATGGAAATTTTAATGCATTTCAATGCAAAATCCATACTAAATCTCAAAATTTCCCAGACATTTATATACTGGTAAATAGCTCTTTGAATTCCCTTTCATTTGAGTATAATAATGTATATTGAGTGAAAAAAATTTTTTCGATTTTTTGCAAAAAAGGATGATGTATACACTGTCGTTTTTGCCAAAAAATGGAAAATTTTTGTTTCACTCAATATTATACTCAAACGAAAGGAAATACTAAGGGCATCAAATAAAACTACTTTTCGCTGCGAAATTCCTCTTAGTTCCTGAGAAAATGATGATTATGGAGGATCGATTATGGAAATTTTAATGCATTTCAATGCAAAATCCATACTAAATCTCAAAATTTCCCAGACATTTATATACTGCTAAATAGCTCTTTAAATTCCCTTTCATTTGAGTATAATAATGCCAAAAAATGGAAAATTTTTGTTTCACTCAATATTATACTCAAACGAAAGGAAATACTAAGGGCATCAAATAAAACTACTTTTCGCTGCGAAATTCCTCTTAGTTCCTGAGAAAATGATGATTATGGAGGATCGATTATGGAAATTTTAATGCATTTCAATGCAAAATCCATACTAAATCTCAAAATTTCCCAGACATTTATATACTGGTAAATAGCTCTTTGAATTCCCTTTCATTTGAGTATAATAATGTATATTGAGTGAAAAAAATTTTTTCGATTTTTTGCAAAAAAGGATGATGTATACACTGTCGTTTTTGCCAAAAAATGGAAAATTTTTGTTTCACTCAATATTATACTCAAACGAAAGGAAATACTAAGGGCATCAAATAAAACTACTTTTCGCTGCGAAATTCCTCTTAGTTCCTGAGAAAATGATGATTATGGAGGATCGATTATGGAAATTTTAATGCATTTCAATGCAAAATCCATACTAAATCTCAAAATTTCCCAGACATTTATATACTGCTAAATAGCTCTTTAAATTCCCTTTCATTTGAGTATAATAATGTATAATATTGAGTGAAAAAAATTTTTTCGATTTTTTGCAAAAAAGGATGATGTATACACTGTCGTTTTTGCCAAAGAATGGAAAATTTTTGTTTCACTCAATATTATACTCAAACGAAAGGAAATACTAAGTGCATCAAATAAAACTACTTTTCGCTGCGAAATTCCTCTTAGTTCCTGAGAAAATGATGATTATGGAGGATCGATTATGGAAATTTTAATGCATTTCAATGCAAAATCCATACGAACTCTCAAAATTTCCCAGACATTTATATACTGCTAAATAGCTCTTTAAATTCCCTTTCATTTGAGTATAATAATGTATAATATTGAGTGAAAAAAATTTTTTCGATTTTTTGCAAAAAAGGATGATGTATACACTGTCGTTTTTGCCAAAGAATGGAAAATTTTTGTTTCACTCAATATTATACTCAAACGAAAGGAAATACTAAGGGCATCAAATAAAACTACTTTCGCTGCGAAATTCCTCTTAGTTCCTGAGAAAATGATGATTATGGAGGATCGATTATGGAAATTTTAATGCATTTCAATGCAAAATCCATACTAAATCTCAAAATTTCCCAGACATTTATATACTGCTAAATAGCTCTTTAAATTCCCTTTCATTTGAGTATAATAATGTATAATATTGAGTGAAAAAAATTTTTTCGATTTTTTGCAAAAAAGGATGATGTATACACTGTCGTTTTTGCCAAAAAATGGAAAATTTTTGTTTCACTCAATATTATACTCAAACGAAAGGAAATACTAAGGGCATCAAATAAAACTACTTTTCGCTGCGAAATTCCTCTTAGTTCCTGAGAAAATTATGATTATGGAGGATCGATTATGGAAATTTTAATGCATTTCAATGCAAAATCCATACTAAATCTCAAAATTTCCCAGACATTTATATACTGCTAAATAGCTCTTTAAATTCCCTTTCATTTGAGTATAATAATGTATAATATTGAGTGAAAAAAATTTTTTCGATTTTTTGCAAAAAAGGATGATGTATATACACTGTCGTTTTTGCCAAAAAATGGAAAATTTTTGTTTCACTCAATATTATACTCAAACGAAAGGAAATACTAAGGGCATCAAATAAAACTACTTTCGCTGCGAAATTCCTCTTAGTTCCTGAGAAAATGATGATTATGGAGAATCGATTATGGAAATTTTAATGCATTTCAATACAAAATCCATACTAAATCTCAAAATTTCCCAGACATTTATATACTGCTAAATAGCTCTTTAAATTCCCTTTCATTTGAGTATAATAATGTATAATATTGAGTGAAAAAAATTTTTTCGATTTTTTGCAAAAAAGGATGATGTATACACTGTCGTTTTTGCCAAAAAATGGAAAATTTTTGTTTCACTCAATATTATACTCAAACGAAAGGAAATACTAAGGGCATCAAATAAAACTACTTTTCGCTGCGAAATTCCTCTTAGTTCCTGAGAAAATGATGATTATGGAGGATCGATTATGGAAATTTTAATGCATTTCAATGCAAAATCCATACTAAATCTCAAAATTTCCCAGACATTTATATACTGCTAAATAGCTCTTTAAATTCCCTTTCATTTGAGTATAATAATGTATAATATTGAGTGAAAAAAATTTTTTCGATTTTTTGCAAAAAAGGATGATGTATACACTGTCGTTTTTGCCAAAGAATGGAAAATTTTTGTTTCACTCAATATTATACTCAAACGAAAGGAAATACTAAGTGCATCAAATAAAACTACTTTTCGCTGCGAAATTCCTCTTAGTTCCTGAGAAAATGATTATGGAGGATCGATTATGGAAATTTTAATGCATTTCAATGCAAAATCCATACGAACTCTCAAAATTTCCCAGACATTTATATACTGCTAAATAGCTCTTTAAATTCCCTTTCATTTGAGTATAATAATGTATAATATTGAGTGAAAAAAATTTTTTCGATTTTTTGCAAAAAAGGATGATGTATACACTGTCGTTTTTGCCAAAGAATGGAAAATTTTTGTTTCACTCAATATTATACTCAAACGAAAGGAAATACTAAGGGCATCAAATAAAACTACTTTCGCTGCGAAATTCCTCTTAGTTCCTGAGAAAATGATGATTATGGAGGATCGATTATGGAAATTTTAATGCATTTCAATGCAAAATCCATACTAAATCTCAAAATTTCCCAGACATTTATATACTGCTAAATAGCTCTTTAAATTCCCTTTCATTTGAGTATAATAATGTATAATATTGAGTGAAAAAAATTTTTTCGATTTTTTGCAAAAAAGGATGATGTATACACTGTCGTTTTTGCCAAAAAATGGAAAATTTTTGTTTCACTCAATATTATACTCAAACGAAAGGAAATACTAAGGGCATCAAATAAAACTACTTTTCGCTGCGAAATTCCTCTTAGTTCCTGAGAAAATTATGATTATGGAGGATCGATTATGGAAATTTTAATGCATTTCAATGCAAAATCCATACTAAATCTCAAAATTTCCCAGACATTTATATACTGCTAAATAGCTCTTTAAATTCCCTTTCATTTGAGTATAATAATGTATAATATTGAGTGAAAAAAATTTTTTCGATTTTTTGCAAAAAAGGATGATGTATATACACTGTCGTTTTTGCCAAAAAATGGAAAATTTTTGTTTCACTCAATATTATACTCAAACGAAAGGAAATACTAAGGGCATCAAATAAAACTACTTTCGCTGCGAAATTCCTCTTAGTTCCTGAGAAAATGATGATTATGGAGGATCGATTATGGAAATTTTAATGCATTTCAATACAAAATCCATACTAAATCTCAAAATTTCCCAGACATTTATATACTGCTAAATAGCTCTTTAAATTCCCTTTCATTTGAGTATAATAATGTATAATATTGAGTGAAAAAAATTTTTTCGATTTTTTGCAAAAAAGGATGATGTATACACTATCGTTTTTGCCAAAAAATGGAAAATTTTTGTTTCACTCAATATTATACTCAAACGAAAGGAAATACTAAGGGCATCAAATAAAACTACTTTTCGCTGCGAAATTCCTCTTAGTTCCTGAGAAAATGATGATTATGGAGGATCGATTATGGAAATTTTAATGCATTTCAATGCAAAATCCATACTAAATCTCAAAATTTCCCAGACATTTATATACTGCTAAATAGCTCTTTAAATTCCCTTTCATTTGAGTATAATAATGTATAATATTGAGTGAAAAAAATTTTTTCGATTTTTTGCAAAAAAGGATGATGTATACACTGTCGTTTTTGCCAAAGAATGGAAAATTTTTGTTTCACTCAATATTATACTCAAACGAAAGGAAATACTAAGGGCATCAAATAAAACTACTTTCGCTGCGAAATTCCTCTTAGTTCCTGAGAAAATGATGATTATGGAGGATCGATTATGGAAATTTTAATGCATTTCAATGCAAAATCCATACTAAATTTCAAAATTTCCCAGACATTTATATACTGCTAAATAGCTCTTTAAATTCCCTTTCATTTGAGTATAATAATGTATAATATTGAGTGAAAAAAATTTTTTCGATTTTTTGCAAAAAAGGATGATGTATACACTGTCGTTTTTGCCAAAAAATGGAAAATTTTTGTTTCACTCAATATTATACTCAAACGAAAGGAAATACTAAGGGCATCAAATAAAACTACTTTTCGCTGCGAAATTCCTCTTAGTTCCTGAGAAAATGATGATTATGGAGGATCGATTATGGAAATTTTAATGCATTTCAATGCAAAATCCATACTAAATCTCAAAATTTCCCAGACATTTATATACTGCTAAATAGCTCTTTAAATTCCCTTTCATTTGAGTATAATAATGTATAATATTGAGTGAAAAAAATTTTTTCGATTTTTTGCAAAAAAGGATGATGTATACACTGTCGTTTTTGCCAAAAAATGGAAAATTTTTGTTTCACTCAATATTATACTCAAACGAAAGGAAATACTAAGGGCATCAAATAAAACTACTTTTCGCTGCGAAATTCCTCTTAGTTCCTGAGAAAATGATGATTATGGAGGATCGATTATGGAAATTTTAATGCATTTCAATGCAAAATCCATACTAAATCTCAAAATTTCCCAGACATTTATATACTGCTAAATAGCTCTTTAAATTCCCTTTCATTTGAGTATAATAATGTATAATATTGAGTGAAAAAAATTTTTTCGATTTTTTGCAAAAAAGGATGATGTATACACTGTCGTTTTTGCCAAAGAATGGAAAATTTTTGTTTCACTCAATATTATACTCAAACGAAAGGAAATACTAAGTGCATCAAATAAAACTACTTTTCGCTGCGAAATTCCTCTTAGTTCCTGAGAAAATGATGATTATGGAGGATCGATTATGGAAATTTTAATGCATTTCAATGCAAAATCCATACGAACTCTCAAAATTTCCCAGACATTTATATACTGCTAAATAGCTCTTTAAATTCCCTTTCATTTGAGTATAATAATGTATAATATTGAGTGAAAAAAATTTTTTCGATTTTTTGCAAAAAAGGATGATGTATACACTGTCGTTTTTGCCAAAGAATGGAAAATTTTTGTTTCACTCAATATTATACTCAAACGAAAGGAAATACTAAGGGCATCAAATAAAACTACTTTTCGCTGCGAAATTCCTCTTAGTTCCTGAGAAAATGATGATTATGGAGGATCGATTATGGAAATTTTAATGCATTTCAATGCAAAATCCATACTAAATCTCAAAATTTCCCAGACATTTATATACTGCTAAATAGCTCTTTGAATTCCCTTTCATTTGAGTATAATAATGTATAATATTGAGTGAAAAAAATTTTTTCGATTTTTTGCAAAAAAGGATGATGTATACACTGTCGTTTTTGCCAAAAAATGGAAAATTTTTGTTTTACTCAATATTATACTCAAACGAAAGGAAATACTAAGGGCATCAAATAAAACTACTTTTCGCTGCGAAATTCCTCTTAGTTCCTGAGAAAATGATGATTATGGAGGATCGATTATGGAAATTTTAATGCATTTCAATGCAAAATCCATACTAAATCTCAAAATTTCCCAGACATTTATATTATGGAGGATCGATTATGGAAATTTTAATGCATTTCAATACAAAATCCATACTAAATCTCAAAATTTCCCAGGCATTTATATACTGCTAAATAGCTCTTTAAATTCCCTTTCATTTGAGTATAATAATGTATAATATTGAGTGAAAAAAATTTTTTCGATTTTTTGCAAAAAAGGATGATGTATACACTGTCGTTTTTGCCAAAGAATGGAAAATTTTTGTTTCACTCAATATTATACTCAAACGAAAGGAAATACTAAGGGCATCAAATAAAACTACTTTCGCTGCGAAATTCCTCTTAGTTCCTGAGAAAATGATGATTATGGAGGATCGATTATGGAAATTTTAATGCATTTCAATGCAAAATCCATACTAAATTTCAAAATTTCCCAGACATTTATATACTGCTAAATAGCTCTTTAAATTCCCTTTCATTTGAGTATAATAATGTATAATATTGAGTGAAAAAAATTTTTTCGATTTTTTGCAAAAAAGGATGATGTATACACTGTCGTTTTTGCCAAAAAATGGAAAATTTTTGTTTCACTCAATATTATACTCAAACGAAAGGAAATACTAAGGGCATCAAATAAAACTACTTTTCGCTGCGAAATTCCTCTTAGTTCCTGAGAAAATGATGATTATGGAGGATCGATTATGGAAATTTTAATGCATTTCAATGCAAAATCCATACTAAATCTCAAAATTTCCCAGACATTTATATACTGGTAAATAGCTCTTTGAATTCCCTTTCATTTGAGTATAATAATGTATATTGAGTGAAAAAAATTTTTTCGATTTTTTGCAAAAAAGGATGATGTATACACTGTCGTTTTTGCCAAAAAATGGAAAATTTTTGTTTCACTCAATATTATACTCAAACGAAAGGAAATACTAAGGGCATCAAATAAAACTACTTTTCGCTGCGAAATTCCTCTTAGTTCCTGAGAAAATGATGATTATGGAGGATCGATTATGGAAATTTTAATGCATTTCAATGCAAAATCCATACTAAATCTCAAAATTTCCCAGACATTTATATACTGCTAAATAGCTCTTTAAATTCCCTTTCATTTGAGTATAATAATGTATAATATTGAGTGAAAAAAATTTTTTCGATTTTTTGCAAAAAAGGATGATGTATACACTGTCGTTTTTGCCAAAGAATGGAAAATTTTTGTTTCACTCAATATTATACTCAAACGAAAGGAAATACTAAGTGCATCAAATAAAACTACTTTTCGCTGCGAAATTCCTCTTAGTTCCTGAGAAAATGATTATGGAGGATCGATTATGGAAATTTTAATGCATTTCAATGCAAAATCCATACGAACTCTCAAAATTTCCCAGACATTTATATACTGCTAAATAGCTCTTTAAATTCCCTTTCATTTGAGTATAATAATGTATAATATTGAGTGAAAAAAATTTTTTCGATTTTTTGCAAAAAAGGATGATGTATACACTGTCGTTTTTGCCAAAGAATGGAAAATTTTTGTTTCACTCAATATTATACTCAAACGAAAGGAAATACTAAGGGCATCAAATAAAACTACTTTCGCTGCGAAATTCCTCTTAGTTCCTGAGAAAATGATGATTATGGAGGATCGATTATGGAAATTTTAATGCATTTCAATGCAAAATCCATACTAAATCTCAAAATTTCCCAGACATTTATATACTGCTAAATAGCTCTTTAAATTCCCTTTCATTTGAGTATAATAATGTATAATATTGAGTGAAAAAAATTTTTTCGATTTTTTGCAAAAAAGGATGATGTATACACTGTCGTTTTTGCCAAAAAATGGAAAATTTTTGTTTCACTCAATATTATACTCAAACGAAAGGAAATACTAAGGGCATCAAATAAAACTACTTTTCGCTGCGAAATTCCTCTTAGTTCCTGAGAAAATTATGATTATGGAGGATCGATTATGGAAATTTTAATGCATTTCAATGCAAAATCCATACTAAATCTCAAAATTTCCCAGACATTTATATACTGCTAAATAGCTCTTTAAATTCCCTTTCATTTGAGTATAATAATGTATAATATTGAGTGAAAAAAATTTTTTCGATTTTTTGCAAAAAAGGATGATGTATATACACTGTCGTTTTTGCCAAAAAATGGAAAATTTTTGTTTCACTCAATATTATACTCAAACGAAAGGAAATACTAAGGGCATCAAATAAAACTACTTTCGCTGCGAAATTCCTCTTAGTTCCTGAGAAAATGATGATTATGGAGGATCGATTATGGAAATTTTAATGCATTTCAATACAAAATCCATACTAAATCTCAAAATTTCCCAGACATTTATATACTGCTAAATAGCTCTTTAAATTCCCTTTCATTTGAGTATAATAATGTATAATATTGAGTGAAAAAAATTTTTTCGATTTTTTGCAAAAAAGGATGATGTATACACTGTCGTTTTTGCCAAAAAATGGAAAATTTTTGTTTCACTCAATATTATACTCAAACGAAAGGAAATACTAAGGGCATCAAATAAAACTACTTTTCGCTGCGAAATTCCTCTTAGTTCCTGAGAAAATGATGATTATGGAGGATCGATTATGGAAATTTTAATGCATTTCAATGCAAAATCCATACTAAATCTCAAAATTTCCCAGACATTTATATACTGCTAAATAGCTCTTTAAATTCCCTTTCATTTGAGTATAATAATGTATAATATTGAGTGAAAAAAATTTTTTCGATTTTTTGCAAAAAAGGATGATGTATACACTGTCGTTTTTGCCAAAGAATGGAAAATTTTTGTTTCACTCAATATTATACTCAAACGAAAGGAAATACTAAGGGCATCAAATAAAACTACTTTCGCTGCGAAATTCCTCTTAGTTCCTGAGAAAATGATGATTATGGAGGATCGATTATGGAAATTTTAATGCATTTCAATGCAAAATCCATACTAAATTTCAAAATTTCCCAGACATTTATATACTGCTAAATAGCTCTTTAAATTCCCTTTCATTTGAGTATAATAATGTATAATATTGAGTGAAAAAAATTTTTTCGATTTTTTGCAAAAAAGGATGATGTATACACTGTCGTTTTTGCCAAAGAATGGAAAATTTTTGTTTCACTCAATATTATACTCAAACGAAAGGAAATACTAAGTGCATCAAATAAAACTACTTTTCGCTGCGAAATTCCTCTTAGTTCCTGAGAAAATGATTATGGAGGATCGATTATGGAAATTTTAATGCATTTCAATGCAAAATCCATACGAACTCTCAAAATTTCCCAGACATTTATATACTGCTAAATAGCTCTTTAAATTCCCTTTCATTTGAGTATAATAATGTATAATATTGAGTGAAAAAAATTTTTTCGATTTTTTGCAAAAAAGGATGATGTATACACTGTCGTTTTTGCCAAAGAATGGAAAATTTTTGTTTCACTCAATATTATACTCAAACGAAAGGAAATACTAAGGGCATCAAATAAAACTACTTTCGCTGCGAAATTCCTCTTAGTTCCTGAGAAAATGATGATTATGGAGGATCGATTATGGAAATTTTAATGCATTTCAATGCAAAATCCATACTAAATCTCAAAATTTCCCAGACATTTATATACTGCTAAATAGCTCTTTAAATTCCCTTTCATTTGAGTATAATAATGTATAATATTGAGTGAAAAAAATTTTTTCGATTTTTTGCAAAAAAGGATGATGTATACACTGTCGTTTTTGCCAAAAAATGGAAAATTTTTGTTTCACTCAATATTATACTCAAACGAAAGGAAATACTAAGGGCATCAAATAAAACTACTTTTCGCTGCGAAATTCCTCTTAGTTCCTGAGAAAATTATGATTATGGAGGATCGATTATGGAAATTTTAATGCATTTCAATGCAAAATCCATACTAAATCTCAAAATTTCCCAGACATTTATATACTGCTAAATAGCTCTTTAAATTCCCTTTCATTTGAGTATAATAATGTATAATATTGAGTGAAAAAAATTTTTTCGATTTTTTGCAAAAAAGGATGATGTATATACACTGTCGTTTTTGCCAAAAAATGGAAAATTTTTGTTTCACTCAATATTATACTCAAACGAAAGGAAATACTAAGGGCATCAAATAAAACTACTTTCGCTGCGAAATTCCTCTTAGTTCCTGAGAAAATGATGATTATGGAGGATCGATTATGGAAATTTTAATGCATTTCAATACAAAATCCATACTAAATCTCAAAATTTCCCAGACATTTATATACTGCTAAATAGCTCTTTAAATTCCCTTTCATTTGAGTATAATAATGTATAATATTGAGTGAAAAAAATTTTTTCGATTTTTTGCAAAAAAGGATGATGTATACACTGTCGTTTTTGCCAAAAAATGGAAAATTTTTGTTTCACTCAATATTATACTCAAACGAAAGGAAATACTAAGGGCATCAAATAAAACTACTTTTCGCTGCGAAATTCCTCTTAGTTCCTGAGAAAATGATGATTATGGAGGATCGATTATGGAAATTTTAATGCATTTCAATGCAAAATCCATACTAAATCTCAAAATTTCCCAGACATTTATATACTGCTAAATAGCTCTTTAAATTCCCTTTCATTTGAGTATAATAATGTATAATATTGAGTGAAAAAAATTTTTTCGATTTTTTGCAAAAAAGGATGATGTATACACTGTCGTTTTTGCCAAAGAATGGAAAATTTTTGTTTCACTCAATATTATACTCAAACGAAAGGAAATACTAAGGGCATCAAATAAAACTACTTTCGCTGCGAAATTCCTCTTAGTTCCTGAGAAAATGATGATTATGGAGGATCGATTATGGAAATTTTAATGCATTTCAATGCAAAATCCATACTAAATTTCAAAATTTCCCAGACATTTATATACTGCTAAATAGCTCTTTAAATTCCCTTTCATTTGAGTATAATAATGTATAATATTGAGTGAAAAAAATTTTTTCGATTTTTTGCAAAAAAGGATGATGTATACACTGTCGTTTTTGCCAAAAAATGGAAAATTTTTGTTTCACTCAATATTATACTCAAACGAAAGGAAATACTAAGGGCATCAAATAAAACTACTTTTCGCTGCGAAATTCCTCTTAGTTCCTGAGAAAATGATGATTATGGAGGATCGATTATGGAAATTTTAATGCATTTCAATGCAAAATCCATACTAAATCTCAAAATTTCCCAGACATTTATATACTGCTAAATAGCTCTTTAAATTCCCTTTCATTTGAGTATAATAATGTATAATATTGAGTGAAAAAAATTTTTTCGATTTTTTGCAAAAAAGGATGATGTATACACTGTCGTTTTTGCCAAAAAATGGAAAATTTTTGTTTCACTCAATATTATACTCAAACGAAAGGAAATACTAAGGGCATCAAATAAAACTTCTTTTCGCTGCGAAATTCCTCTTAGTTCCTGAGAAAATGATGATTATGGAGGATCGATTATGGAAATTTTAATGCATTTCAATGCAAAATCCATACTAAATCTCAAAATTTCCCAGACATTTATATACTGCTAAATAGCTCTTTAAATTCCCTTTTATTTGAGTATAATAATGTATAATATTGAGTGAAACAATTTTTTTCGATTTTTTGCAAAAAAGGATGATGTATACACTGTCGTTTTTGCCAAAGAATGGAAAATTTTTGTTTCACTCAATATTATACTCAAACGAAAGGAAATACTAAGGGCATCAAATAAAACTACTTTTCGCTGCGAAATTCCTCTTAGTTCCTGAGAAAATGATGATTATGGAGGATCGATTATGGAAATTTTAATGCATTTCAATGCAAAATCCATACTAAATCTCAAAATTTCCCAGACATTTATATACTGCTAAATAGCTCTTTAAATTCCCTTTCATTTGAGTATAATAATGTATAATATTGAGTGAAAAAAATTTTTTCGATTTTTTGCAAAAAAGGATGATGTATACACTGTCGTTTTTGCCAAAAAATGGAAAATTTTTGTTTCACTCAATATTATACTCAAACGAAAGGAAATACTAAGGGCATCAAATAAAACTACTTTTCGCTGCGAAATTCCTCTTAGTTCCTGAGAAAATGATGATTATGGAGGATCGATTATGGAAATTTTAATGCATTTCAATGCAAAATCCATACTAAATCTCAAAATTTCCCAGACATTTATATACTGCTAAATAGCTCTTTAAATTCCCTTTCATTTGAGTATAATAATGTATAATATTGAGTGAAAAAAATTTTTTCGATTTTTTGCAAAAAAGGATGATGTATACACTGTCGTTTTTGCCAAAGAATGGAAAATTTTTGTTTCACTCAATATTATACTCAAACGAAAGGAAATACTAAGGGCATCAAATAAAACTACTTTCGCTGCGAAATTCCTCTTAGTTCCTGAGAAAATGATGATTATGGAGGATCGATTATGGAAATTTTAATGCATTTCAATGCAAAATCCATACTAAATTTCAAAATTTCCCAGACATTTATATACTGCTAAATAGCTCTTTAAATTCCCTTTCATTTGAGTATAATAATGTATAATATTGAGTGAAAAAATTTTTTTCGATTTTTTGCAAAAAAGGATGATGTATAACACTGTCGTTTTTGCCAAAAAATGGAAAATTTTTGTTTCACTCAATATTATACTCAAACGAAAGGAAATACTAAGGGCATCAAATAAAACTACTTTTCGCTGCGAAATTCCTCTTAGTTCCTGAGAAAATGATGATTATGGAGGATCGATTATGGAAATTTTAATGCATTTCAATGCAAAATCCATACTAAATCTCAAAATTTCCCAGACATTTATATACTGCTAAATAGCTCTTTGAATTCCCTTTCATTTGAGTATAATAATGTATATTGAGTGAAAAAAATTTTTTCGATTTTTTGCAAAAAAGGATGATGTATACACTGTCGTTTTTGCCAAAGAATGGAAAATTTTTGTTTCACTCAATATTATACTCAAACGAAAGGAAATACTAAGGGTATCACATAAAACTACTTTCGCTGCGAAATTCCTCTTAGTTCCTGAGAAAATGATGATTATGGAGGATCGATTATGGAAATTTTAATGCATTTCAATGCAAAATCCATACTAAATCTCAAAATTTCCCAGACATTTATATACTGCTAAATAGCTCTTTAAATTCCCTTTCATTTGAGAATAATAATGTATAATATTGAGTGAAAAAAATTTTTTCGATTTTTTGCAAAAAAGGATGATGTATACACTGTCGTTTTTGCCAAAAAATGGAAAATTTTAGTTTCACTCAATATTATACTCAAACGAAAGGAAATACTAAGGGCATCAAATAAAACTACTTTTCGCTGCGAAATTCCTCTTAGTTCCTGAGAAAATGATGATTATGGAGGATCGATTATGGAAATTTTAATGCATTTCAATGCAAAATCCATACTAAATCTCAAAATTTCCCAGACATTTATATACTGCTAAATAGCTCTTTAAATTCCCTTTCATTTGAGTATAATAATGTATAATATTGAGTGAAAAAAATTTTTTCGATTTTTTGCAAAAAAGGATGATGTATACACTGTCGTTTTTGCCAAAGAATGGAAAATTTTTGTTTCACTCAATATTATACTCAAACGAAAGGAAATACTAAGTGCATCAAATAAAACTACTTTTCGCTGCGAAATTCCTCTTAGTTCCTGAGAAAATGATGATTATGGAGGATCGATTATGGAAATTTTAATGCATTTCAATGCAAAATCCATACTAACTCTCAAAATTTCCCAGACATTTATATACTGCTAAATATCTCTTTAAATTCCCTTTCATTTGAGTATAATAATGTATAATATTGAGTGAAAAAAATTTTTTCGATTTTTTGCAAAAAAGGATGATGTATACACTGTCGTTTTTGCCAAAAAATGGAAAATTTTTGTTTCACTCAATATTATACTCAAACGAAAGGAAATACTAAGGGCATCAAATAAAACTACTTTCGCTGCGAAATTCCTCTTAGTTCCTGAGAAAATGATGATTATGGAGGATCGATTATGGAAATTTTAATGCATTTCAATGCAAAATCCATACTAAATCTCAAAATTTCCCAGACATTTATATACTGCTAAATAGCTCTTTAAATTCCCTTTCATTTGAGTATAATAATGTATAATATTGAGTGAAAAAAATTTTTTCGATTTTTTGCAAAAAAGGATGATGTATACACTGTCGTTTTTGCCAAAAAATGGAAAATTTTTGTTTCACTCAATATTATACTCAAACGAAAGGAAATACTAAGGGCATCAAATAAAACTACTTTTCGCTGCGAAATTCCTCTTAGTTCCTGAGAAAATGATGATTATGGAGGATCGATTATGGAAATTTTAATGCATTTCAATGCAAAATCCATACTAAATCTCAAAATTTCCCAGACATTTATATACTGCTAAATAGCTCTTTAAATTCCCTTTCATTTGAGTATAATAATGTATAATATTGAGTGAAAAAAATTTTTTCGATTTTTTGCAAAAAAGGATGATGTATACACTGTCGTTTTTGCCAAAAAATGGAAAATTTTTGTTTCACTCAATATTATACTCAAACGAAAGGAAATACTAAGGGCATCAAATAAAACTACTTTTCGCTGCGAAATTCCTCTTAGTTCCTGAGAAAATTATGATTATGGAGGATCGATTATGGAAATTTTAATGCATTTCAATGCAAAATCCATACTAAATCTCAAAATTTCCCAGACATTTATATACTGCTAAATAGCTCTTTAAATTCCCTTTCATTTGAGTATAATAATGTATAATATTGAGTGAAAAAAATTTTTTCGATTTTTTGCAAAAAAGGATGATGTATATACACTGTCGTTTTTGCCAAAAAATGGAAAATTTTTGTTTCACTCAATATTATACTCAAACGAAAGGAAATACTAAGGGCATCAAATAAAACTACTTTTCGCTGCGAAATTCCTCTTAGTTCCTGAGAAAATGATGATTATGGAGGATCGATTATGGAAATTTTAATGCATTTCAATACAAAATCCATACTAAATCTCAAAATTTCCCAGACATTTATATACTGCTAAATAGCTCTTTAAATTCCCTTTCATTTGAGTATAATAATGTATAATATTGAGTGAAAAAATTTTTTTCGATTTTTTGCAAAAAAGGATGATGTATACACTGCCGTTTTTGCCAAAAAATGGAAAATTTTTGTTTCACTCAATATTATACTCAAACGAAAGGAAATACTAAGGGCATCAAATAAAACTACTTTTCGCTGCGAAATTCCTCTTAGTTCCTGAGAAAATGATGATTATGGAGGATCGATTATGGAAATTTTAATGCATTTCAATGCAAAATCCATACTAAATCTCAAAATTTCCCAGACATTTATATACTGCTAAATAGCTCTTTAAATTCCCTTTCATTTGAGTATAATAATGTATAATATTGAGTGAAAAAAATTTTTTCGATTTTTTGCAAAAAAGGATGATGTATACACTGTCGTTTTTGCCAAAAAATGGAAAATTTTTGTTTCACTCAATATTATACTCAAACGAAAGGAAATACTAAGGGCATCAAATAAAACTTCTTTTCGCTGCGAAATTCCTCTTAGTTCCTGAGAAAATGATGATTATGGAGGATCGATTATGGAAATTTTAATGCATTTCAATGCAAAATCCATACTAAATCTCAAAATTTCCCAGACATTTATATACTGCTAAATAGCTCTTTAAATTCCCTTTTATTTGAGTATAATAATGTATAATATTGAGTGAAACAATTTTTTTCGATTTTTTGCAAAAAAGGATGATGTATACACTGTCGTTTTTGCCAAAGAATGGAAAATTTTTGTTTCACTCAATATTATACTCAAACGAAAGGAAATACTAAGGGCATCAAATAAAACTACTTTTCGCTGCGAAATTCCTCTTAGTTCCTGAGAAAATGATGATTATGGAGGATCGATTATGGAAATTTTAATGCATTTCAATGCAAAATCCATACTAAATCTCAAAATTTCCCAGACATTTATATACTGCTAAATAGCTCTTTAAATTCCCTTTCATTTGAGTATAATAATGTATAATATTGAGTGAAAAAAATTTTTTCGATTTTTTGCAAAAAAGGATGATGTATACACTGTCGTTTTTGCCAAAAAATGGAAAATTTTTGTTTCACTCAATATTATACTCAAACGAAAGGAAATACTAAGGGCATCAAATAAAACTACTTTTCGCTGCGAAATTCCTCTTAGTTCCTGAGAAAATGATGATTATGGAGGATCGATTATGGAAATTTTAATGCATTTCAATGCAAAATCCATACTAAATCTCAAAATTTCCCAGACATTTATATACTGCTAAATAGCTCTTTAAATTCCCTTTCATTTGAGTATAATAATGTATAATATTGAGTGAAAAAAATTTTTTCGATTTTTTGCAAAAAAGGATGATGTATACACTGTCGTTTTTGCCAAAGAATGGAAAATTTTTGTTTCACTCAATATTGTACTCAAACGAAAGGAAATACTAAGGGCATCAAATAAAACTACTTTCGCTGCGAAATTCCTCTTAGTTCCTGAGAAAATGATGATTATGGAGGATCGATTATGGAAATTTTAATGCATTTCAATGCAAAATCCATACTAAATCTCAAAATTTCCCAGACATTTATATACTGCTAAATAGCTCTTTAAATTCCCTTTCATTTGAGTATAATAATGTATAATATTGAGTGAAAAAAATTTTTTCGATTTTTTGCAAAAAAGGATGATGTATACACTGTCGTTTTTGCCAAAAAATGGAAAATTTTTGTTTCACTCAATATTATACTCAAACGAAAGGAAATACTAAGGGCATCAAATAAAACTACTTTTCGCTGCGAAATTCCTCTTAGTTCCTGAGAAAATGATGATTATGGAGGATCGATTATGGAAATTTTAATGCATTTCAATGCAAAATCCATACTAAATCTCAAAATTTCCCAGACATTTATATACTGCTAAATAGCTCTTTAAATTCCCTTTCATTTGAGTATAATAATGTATAATATTGAGTGAAAAAAATTTTTTCGATTTTTTGCAAAAAAGGATGATGTATACACTGTCGTTTTTGCCAAAAAATGGAAAATTTTTGTTTCACTCAATATTATACTCAAACGAAAGGAAATACTAAGGGCATCAAATAAAACTTCTTTTCGCTGCGAAATTCCTCTTAGTTCCTGAGAAAATGATGATTATGGAGGATCGATTATGGAAATTTTAATGCATTTCAATGCAAAATCCATACTAAATCTCAAAATTTCCCAGACATTTATATACTGCTAAATAGCTCTTTAAATTCCCTTTTATTTGAGTATAATAATGTATAATATTGAGTGAAACAATTTTTTTCGATTTTTTGCAAAAAAGGATGATGTATACACTGTCGTTTTTGCCAAAGAATGGAAAATTTTTGTTTCACTCAATATTATACTCAAACGAAAGGAAATACTAAGGGCATCAAATAAAACTACTTTTCGCTGCGAAATTCCTCTTAGTTCCTGAGAAAATGATGATTATGGAGGATCGATTATGGAAATTTTAATGCATTTCAATGCAAAATCCATACTAAATCTCAAAATTTCCCAGACATTTATATACTGCTAAATAGCTCTTAAATTCCCTTTCATTTGAGTATAATAATGTATAATATTGAGTGAAAAAAATTTTTTCGATTTTTTGCAAAAAAGGATGATGTATACACTGTCGTTTTTGCCAAAAAATGGAAAATTTTTGTTTCACTCAATATTATACTCAAACGAAAGGAAATACTAAGGGCATCAAATAAAACTACTTTTCGCTGCGAAATTCCTCTTAGTTCCTGAGAAAATGATGATTATGGAGGATCGATTATGGAAATTTTAATGCATTCAATGCAAAATCCATACTAAATCTCAAAATTTCCCAGACATTTATATACTGCTAAATAGCTCTTTAAATTCCCTTTCATTTGAGTATAATAATGTATAATATTGAGTGAAAAAAATTTTTTCGATTTTTTGCAAAAAGGATGATGTATACACTGTCGTTTTTGCCAAAGAATGGAAAATTTTTGTTTCACTCAATATTATACTCAAACGAAAGGAAATACTAAGGGCATCAAATAAAACTACTTTCGCTGCGAAATTCCTCTTAGTTCCTGAGAAAATGATGATTATGGAGGATCGATTATGGAAATTTTAATGCATTTCAATGCAAAATCCATACTAATTTCAAAATTTCCCAGACATTTATATACTGCTAAATAGCTCTTTAAATTCCCTTTCATTTGAGTATAATAATGTATAATATTGAGTGAAAAAATTTTTTTCGATTTTTTGCAAAAAAGGATGATGTATAACACTGTCGTTTTGCCAAAAAATGGAAAATTTTTGTTTCACTCAATATTATACTCAAACGAAAGGAAATACTAAGGGCATCAAATAAAACTACTTTTCGCTGCGAAATTCCTCTTAGTTCCTGAGAAAATGATGATTATGGAGGATCGATTATGGAAATTTTAATGCATTTCAATGCAAAATCCATACTAAATCTCAAAATTTCCCAGACATTTATATACTGCTAAATAGCTCTTTGAATTCCCTTTCATTTGAGTATAATAATGTATATTGAGTGAAAAAAATTTTTTCGATTTTTTGCAAAAAAGGATGATGTATACACTGTCGTTTTTGCCAAAGAATGGAAAATTTTTGTTTCACTCAATATTATACTCAAACGAAAGGAAATACTAAGGGTATCACATAAAACTACTTTCGCTGCGAAATTCCTCTTAGTTCCTGAGAAAATGATGATTATGGAGGATCGATTATGGAAATTTTAATGCATTTCAATGCAAAATCCATACTAAATCTCAAAATTTCCCAGACATTTATATACTGCTAAATAGCTCTTTAAATTCCCTTTCATTTGAGAATAATAATGTATAATATTGAGTGAAAAAAATTTTTTCGATTTTTTGCAAAAAAGGATGATGTATACACTGTCGTTTTTGCCAAAAAATGGAAAATTTTAGTTTCACTCAATATTATACTCAAACGAAAGGAAATACTAAGGGCATCAAATAAAACTACTTTTCGCTGCGAAATTCCTCTTAGTTCCTGAGAAAATGATGATTATGGAGGATCGATTATGGAAATTTTAATGCATTTCAATGCAAAATCCATACTAAATCTCAAAATTTCCCAGACATTTATATACTGCTAAATAGCTCTTTAAATTCCCTTTCATTTGAGTATAATAATGTATAATATTGAGTGAAAAAAATTTTTTCGATTTTTTGCAAAAAAGGATGATGTATACACTGTCGTTTTTGCCAAAGAATGGAAAATTTTTGTTTCACTCAATATTATACTCAAACGAAAGGAAATACTAAGTGCATCAAATAAAACTACTTTTCGCTGCGAAATTCCTCTTAGTTCCTGAGAAAATGATGATTATGGAGGATCGATTATGGAAATTTTAATGCATTTCAATGCAAAATCCATACTAACTCTCAAAATTTCCCAGACATTTATATACTGCTAAATATCTCTTTAAATTCCCTTTCATTTGAGTATAATAATGTATAATATTGAGTGAAAAAAATTTTTTCGATTTTTTGCAAAAAAGGATGATGTATACACTGTCGTTTTTGCCAAAAAATGGAAAATTTTTGTTTCACTCAATATTATACTCAAACGAAAGGAAATACTAAGGGCATCAAATAAAACTACTTTCGCTGCGAAATTCCTCTTAGTTCCTGAGAAAATGATGATTATGGAGGATCGATTATGGAAATTTTAATGCATTTCAATGCAAAATCCATACTAAATCTCAAAATTTCCCAGACATTTATATACTGCTAAATAGCTCTTTAAATTCCCTTTCATTTGAGTATAATAATGTATAATATTGAGTGAAAAAAATTTTTTCGATTTTTTGCAAAAAAGGATGATGTATACACTGTCGTTTTTGCCAAAAAATGGAAAATTTTTGTTTCACTCAATATTATACTCAAACGAAAGGAAATACTAAGGGCATCAAATAAAACTACTTTTCGCTGCGAAATTCCTCTTAGTTCCTGAGAAAATGATGATTATGGAGGATCGATTATGGAAATTTTAATGCATTTCAATGCAAAATCCATACTAAATCTCAAAATTTCCCAGACATTTATATACTGCTAAATAGCTCTTTAAATTCCCTTTCATTTGAGTATAATAATGTATAATATTGAGTGAAAAAAATTTTTTCGATTTTTTGCAAAAAAGGATGATGTATACACTGTCGTTTTTGCCAAAAAATGGAAAATTTTTGTTTCACTCAATATTATACTCAAACGAAAGGAAATACTAAGGGCATCAAATAAAACTACTTTTCGCTGCGAAATTCCTCTTAGTTCCTGAGAAAATTATGATTATGGAGGATCGATTATGGAAATTTTAATGCATTTCAATGCAAAATCCATACTAAATCTCAAAATTTCCCAGACATTTATATACTGCTAAATAGCTCTTTAAATTCCCTTTCATTTGAGTATAATAATGTATAATATTGAGTGAAAAAAATTTTTTCGATTTTTTGCAAAAAAGGATGATGTATATACACTGTCGTTTTTGCCAAAAAATGGAAAATTTTTGTTTCACTCAATATTATACTCAAACGAAAGGAAATACTAAGGGCATCAAATAAAACTACTTTTCGCTGCGAAATTCCTCTTAGTTCCTGAGAAAATGATGATTATGGAGGATCGATTATGGAAATTTTAATGCATTTCAATACAAAATCCATACTAAATCTCAAAATTTCCCAGACATTTATATACTGCTAAATAGCTCTTTAAATTCCCTTTCATTTGAGTATAATAATGTATAATATTGAGTGAAAAAATTTTTTTCGATTTTTTGCAAAAAAGGATGATGTATACACTGCCGTTTTTGCCAAAAAATGGAAAATTTTTGTTTCACTCAATATTATACTCAAACGAAAGGAAATACTAAGGGCATCAAATAAAACTACTTTTCGCTGCGAAATTCCTCTTAGTTCCTGAGAAAATGATGATTATGGAGGATCGATTATGGAAATTTTAATGCATTTCAATGCAAAATCCATACTAAATCTCAAAATTTCCCAGACATTTATATACTGCTAAATAGCTCTTTAAATTCCCTTTCATTTGAGTATAATAATGTATAATATTGAGTGAAAAAAATTTTTTCGATTTTTTGCAAAAAAGGATGATGTATACACTGTCGTTTTTGCCAAAAAATGGAAAATTTTTGTTTCACTCAATATTATACTCAAACGAAAGGAAATACTAAGGGCATCAAATAAAACTTCTTTTCGCTGCGAAATTCCTCTTAGTTCCTGAGAAAATGATGATTATGGAGGATCGATTATGGAAATTTTAATGCATTTCAATGCAAAATCCATACTAAATCTCAAAATTTCCCAGACATTTATATACTGCTAAATAGCTCTTTAAATTCCCTTTTATTTGAGTATAATAATGTATAATATTGAGTGAAACAATTTTTTTCGATTTTTTGCAAAAAAGGATGATGTATACACTGTCGTTTTTGCCAAAGAATGGAAAATTTTTGTTTCACTCAATATTATACTCAAACGAAAGGAAATACTAAGGGCATCAAATAAAACTACTTTTCGCTGCGAAATTCCTCTTAGTTCCTGAGAAAATGATGATTATGGAGGATCGATTATGGAAATTTTAATGCATTTCAATGCAAAATCCATACTAAATCTCAAAATTTCCCAGACATTTATATACTGCTAAATAGCTCTTTAAATTCCCTTTCATTTGAGTATAATAATGTATAATATTGAGTGAAAAAAATTTTTTCGATTTTTTGCAAAAAAGGATGATGTATACACTGTCGTTTTTGCCAAAAAATGGAAAATTTTTGTTTCACTCAATATTATACTCAAACGAAAGGAAATACTAAGGGCATCAAATAAAACTACTTTTCGCTGCGAAATTCCTCTTAGTTCCTGAGAAAATGATGATTATGGAGGATCGATTATGGAAATTTTAATGCATTTCAATGCAAAATCCATACTAAATCTCAAAATTTCCCAGACATTTATATACTGCTAAATAGCTCTTTAAATTCCCTTTCATTTGAGTATAATAATGTATAATATTGAGTGAAAAAAATTTTTTCGATTTTTTGCAAAAAAGGATGATGTATACACTGTCGTTTTTGCCAAAGAATGGAAAATTTTTGTTTCACTCAATATTGTACTCAAACGAAAGGAAATACTAAGGGCATCAAATAAAACTACTTTCGCTGCGAAATTCCTCTTAGTTCCTGAGAAAATGATGATTATGGAGGATCGATTATGGAAATTTTAATGCATTTCAATGCAAAATCCATACTAAATTTCAAAATTTCCCAGACATTTATATACTGCTAAATAGCTCTTTAAATTCCCTTTCATTTGAGTATAATAATGTATAATATTGAGTGAAAAAAATTTTTTCGATTTTTTGCAAAAAAGGATGATGTATAACACTGTCGTTTTTGCCAAAAAATGGAAAATTTTTGTTTCACTCAATATTATACTCAAACGAAAGGAAATACTAAGGGCATCAAATAAAACTACTTTTCGCTGCGAAATTCCTCTTAGTTCCTGAGAAAATGATGATTATGGAGGATCGATTATGGAAATTTTAATGCATTTCAATGCAAAATCCATACTAAATCTCAAAATTTCCCAGACATTTATATACTGCTAAATAGCTCTTTGAATTCCCTTTCATTTGAGTATAATAATGTATATTGAGTGAAAAAAATTTTTTCGATTTTTTGCAAAAAAGGATGATGTATATACTGTCGTTTTTGCCAAAGAATGGAAAATTTTTGTTTCACTCAATATTATACTCAAACGAAAGGAAATACTAAGGGTATCAAATAAAACTACTTTCGCTGCGAAATTCCTCTTAGTTCCTGAGAAAATGATGATTATGGAGGATCGATTATGGAAATTTTAATGCATTTCAATGCAAAATCCATACTAAATCTCAAAATTTCCCAGACATTTATATACTGCTAAATAGCTCTTTAAATTCCCTTTCATTTGAGAATAATAATGTATAATATTGAGTGAAAAAAATTTTTTCGATTTTTTGCAAAAAAGGATGATGTATACACTGTCGTTTTTGCCAAAAAATGGAAAATTTTTGTTTCACTCAATATTATACTCAAACGAAAGGAAATACTAAGGGCATCAAATAAAACTACTTTTCGCTGCGAAATTCCTCTTAGTTCCTGAGAAAATGATGATTATGGAGGATCGATTATGGAAATTTTAATGCATTTCAATGCAAAATCCATACTAAATCTCAAAATTTCCCAGACATTTATATACTGCTAAATAGCTCTTTAAATTCCCTTTCATTTGAGTATAATAATGTATAATATTGAGTGAAAAAAATTTTTTCGATTTTTTGCAAAAAAGGATGATGTATACACTGTCGTTTTTGCCAAAGAATGGAAAATTTTTGTTTCACTCAATATTATACTCAAACGAAAGGAAATACTAAGTGCATCAAATAAAACTACTTTTCGCTGCGAAATTCCTCTTAGTTCCTGAGAAAATGATGATTATGGAGGATCGATTATGGAAATTTTAATGCATTTCAATGCAAAATCCATACTAACTCTCAAAATTTCCCAGACATTTATATACTGCTAAATATCTCTTTAAATTCCCTTTCATTTGAGTATAATAATGTATAATATTGAGTGAAAAAAATTTTTTCGATTTTTTGCAAAAAAGGATGATGTATACACTGTCGTTTTTGCCAAAGAATGGAAAATTTTTGTTTCACTCAATATTATACTCAAACGAAAGGAAATACTAAGGGCATCAAATAAAACTACTTTCGCTGCGAAATTCCTCTTAGTTCCTGAGAAAATGATGATTATGGAGGATCGATTATGGAAATTTTAATGCATTTCAATGCAAAATCCATACTAAATCTCAAAATTTCCCAGACATTTATATACTGCTAAATAGCTCTTTAAATTCCCTTTCATTTGAGTATAATAATGTATAATATTGAGTGAAAAAAATTTTTTCGATTTTTTGCAAAAAAGGATGATGTATACACTGTCGTTTTTGCCAAAAAATGGAAAATTTTTGTTTCACTCAATATTATACTCAAACGAAAGGAAATACTAAGGGCATCAAATAAAACTACTTTTCGCTGCGAAATTCCTCTTAGTTCCTGAGAAAATGATGATTATGGAGGATCGATTATGGAAATTTTAATGCATTTCAATGCAAAATCCATACTAAATCTCAAAATTTCCCAGACATTTATATACTGCTAAATAGCTCTTTAAATTCCCTTTCATTTGAGTATAATAATGTATAATATTGAGTGAAAAAAATTTTTTCGATTTTTTGCAAAAAAGGATGATGTATACACTGTCGTTTTTGCCAAAAAATGGAAAATTTTTGTTTCACTCAATATTATACTCAAACGAAAGGAAATACTAAGGGCATCAAATAAAACTACTTTTCGCTGCGAAATTCCTCTTAGTTCCTGAGAAAATGATGATTATGGAGGATCGATTATGGAAATTTTAATGCATTTCAATGCAAAATCCATACTAAATCTCAAAATTTCCCAGACATTTATATACTGCTAAATAGCTCTTTGAATTCCCTTTCATTTGAGTATAATAATGTATAATATTGAGTGAAAAAAATTTTTTCGATTTTTTGCAAAAAAGGATGATGTATACACTGTCGTTTTTGCCAAAAAATGGAAAATTTTTGTTTTACTCAATATTATACTCAAACGAAAGGAAATACTAAGGGCATCAAATAAAACTACTTTTCGCTGCGAAATTCCTCTTAGTTCCTGAGAAAATGATGATTATGGAGGATCGATTATGGAAATTTTAATGCATTTCAATGCAAAATCCATACTAAATCTCAAAATTTCCCAGACATTTATATTATGGAGGATCGATTATGGAAATTTTAATGCATTTCAATACAAAATCCATACTAAATCTCAAAATTTCCCAGGCATTTATATACTGCTAAATAGCTCTTTAAATTCCCTTTCATTTGAGTATAATAATGTATAATATTGAGTGAAAAAAATTTTTTCGATTTTTTGCAAAAAAGGATGATGTATACACTGTCGTTTTTGCCAAAGAATGGAAAATTTTTGTTTCACTCAATATTATACTCAAACGAAAGGAAATACTAAGGGCATCAAATAAAACTACTTTCGCTGCGAAATTCCTCTTAGTTCCTGAGAAAATGATGATTATGGAGGATCGATTATGGAAATTTTAATGCATTTCAATGCAAAATCCATACTAAATTTCAAAATTTCCCAGACATTTATATACTGCTAAATAGCTCTTTAAATTCCCTTTCATTTGAGTATAATAATGTATAATATTGAGTGAAAAAAATTTTTTCGATTTTTTGCAAAAAAGGATGATGTATACACTGTCGTTTTTGCCAAAAAATGGAAAATTTTTGTTTCACTCAATATTATACTCAAACGAAAGGAAATACTAAGGGCATCAAATAAAACTACTTTTCGCTGCGAAATTCCTCTTAGTTCCTGAGAAAATGATGATTATGGAGGATCGATTATGGAAATTTTAATGCATTTCAATGCAAAATCCATACTAAATCTCAAAATTTCCCAGACATTTATATACTGGTAAATAGCTCTTTGAATTCCCTTTCATTTGAGTATAATAATGTATATTGAGTGAAAAAAATTTTTTCGATTTTTTGCAAAAAAGGATGATGTATACACTGTCGTTTTTGCCAAAAAATGGAAAATTTTTGTTTCACTCAATATTATACTCAAACGAAAGGAAATACTAAGGGCATCAAATAAAACTACTTTTCGCTGCGAAATTCCTCTTAGTTCCTGAGAAAATGATGATTATGGAGGATCGATTATGGAAATTTTAATGCATTTCAATGCAAAATCCATACTAAATCTCAAAATTTCCCAGACATTTATATACTGCTAAATAGCTCTTTAAATTCCCTTTCATTTGAGTATAATAATGTATAATATTGAGTGAAAAAAATTTTTTCGATTTTTTGCAAAAAAGGATGATGTATACACTGTCGTTTTTGCCAAAGAATGGAAAATTTTTGTTTCACTCAATATTATACTCAAACGAAAGGAAATACTAAGTGCATCAAATAAAACTACTTTTCGCTGCGAAATTCCTCTTAGTTCCTGAGAAAATGATGATTATGGAGGATCGATTATGGAAATTTTAATGCATTTCAATGCAAAATCCATACGAACTCTCAAAATTTCCCAGACATTTATATACTGCTAAATAGCTCTTTAAATTCCCTTTCATTTGAGTATAATAATGTATAATATTGAGTGAAAAAAATTTTTTCGATTTTTTGCAAAAAAGGATGATGTATACACTGTCGTTTTTGCCAAAGAATGGAAAATTTTTGTTTCACTCAATATTATACTCAAACGAAAGGAAATACTAAGGGCATCAAATAAAACTACTTTCGCTGCGAAATTCCTCTTAGTTCCTGAGAAAATGATGATTATGGAGGATCGATTATGGAAATTTTAATGCATTTCAATGCAAAATCCATACTAAATCTCAAAATTTCCCAGACATTTATATACTGCTAAATAGCTCTTTAAATTCCCTTTCATTTGAGTATAATAATGTATAATATTGAGTGAAAAAAAATTTTTCGATTTTTTGCAAAAAAGGATGATGTATATACACTGTCGTTTTTGCCAAAAAATGGAAAATTTTTGTTTCACTCAATATTATACTCAAACGAAAGGAAATACTAAGGGCATCAAATAAAACTACTTTCGCTGCGAAATTCCTCTTAGTTCCTGAGAAAATGATGATTATGGAGGATCGATTATGGAAATTTTAATGCATTTCAATACAAAATCCATACTAAATCTCAAAATTTCCCAGACATTTATATACTGCTAAATAGCTCTTTAAATTCCCTTTCATTTGAGTATAATAATGTATAATATTGAGTGAAAAAAATTTTTTCGATTTTTTGCAAAAAAGGATGATGTATACACTGTCGTTTTTGCCAAAGAATGGAAAATTTTTGTTTCACTCAATATTATACTCAAACGAAAGGAAATACTAAGGGCATCAAATAAAACTACTTTCGCTGCGAAATTCCTCTTAGTTCCTGAGAAAATGATGATTATGGAGGATCGATTATGGAAATTTTAATGCATTTCAATGCAAAATCCATACTAAATCTCAAAATTTCCCAGACATTTATATACTGCTAAATAGCTCTTTAAATTCCCTTTCATTTGAGTATAATAATGTATAATATTGAGTGAAAAAAATTTTTTCGATTTTTTGCAAAAAAGGATGATGTATACACTGTCGTTTTTGCCAAAAAATGGAAAATTTTTGTTTCACTCAATATTATACTCAAACGAAAGGAAATACTAAGGGCATCAAATAAAACTACTTTTCGCTGCGAAATTCCTCTTAGTTCCTGAGAAAATTATGATTATGGAGGATCGATTATGGAAATTTTAATGCATTTCAATGCAAAATCCATACTAAATCTCAAAATTTCCCAGACATTTATATACTGCTAAATAGCTCTTTAAATTCCCTTTCATTTGAGTATAATAATGTATAATATTGAGTGAAAAAAAATTTTTCGATTTTTTGCAAAAAAGGATGATGTATATACACTGTCGTTTTTGCCAAAAAATGGAAAATTTTTGTTTCACTCAATATTATACTCAAACGAAAGGAAATACTAAGGGCATCAAATAAAACTACTTTCGCTGCGAAATTCCTCTTAGTTCCTGAGAAAATGATGATTATGGAGGATCGATTATGGAAATTTTAATGCATTTCAATACAAAATCCATACTAAATCTCAAAATTTCCCAGACATTTATATACTGCTAAATAGCTCTTTAAATTCCCTTTCATTTGAGTATAATAATGTATAATATTGAGTGAAAAAAATTTTTTCGATTTTTTGCAAAAAAGGATGATGTATACACTGTCGTTTTTGCCAAAAAATGGAAAATTTTTGTTTCACTCAATATTATACTCAAACGAAAGGAAATACTAAGGGCATCAAATAAAACTACTTTTCGCTGCGAAATTCCTCTTAGTTCCTGAGAAAATGATGATTATGGAGGATCGATTATGGAAATTTTAATGCATTTCAATGCAAAATCCATACTAAATCTCAAAATTTCCCAGACATTTATATACTGCTAAATAGCTCTTTAAATTCCCTTTCATTTGAGTATAATAATGTATAATATTGAGTGAAAAAAATTTTTTCGATTTTTTGCAAAAAAGGATGATGTATACACTGTCGTTTTTGCCAAAGAATGGAAAATTTTTGTTTCACTCAATATTATACTCAAACGAAAGGAAATACTAAGTGCATCAAATAAAACTACTTTTCGCTGCGAAATTCCTCTTAGTTCCTGAGAAAATGATGATTATGGAGGATCGATTATGGAAATTTTAATGCATTTCAATGCAAAATCCATACGAACTCTCAAAATTTCCCAGACATTTATATACTGCTAAATAGCTCTTTAAATTCCCTTTCATTTGAGTATAATAATGTATAATATTGAGTGAAAAAAATTTTTTCGATTTTTTGCAAAAAAGGATGATGTATATACACTGTCGTTTTTGCCAAAAAATGGAAAATTTTTGTTTCACTCAATATTATACTCAAACGAAAGGAAATACTAAGGGCATCAAATAAAACTACTTTCGCTGCGAAATTCCTCTTAGTTCCTGAGAAAATGATGATTATGGAGGATCGATTATGGAAATTTTAATGCATTTCAATACAAAATCCATACTAAATCTCAAAATTTCCCAGACATTTATATACTGCTAAATAGCTCTTTAAATTCCCTTTCATTTGAGTATAATAATGTATAATATTGAGTGAAAAAAATTTTTTCGATTTTTTGCAAAAAAGGATGATGTATACACTGTCGTTTTTGCCAAAAAATGGAAAATTTTTGTTTCACTCAATATTATACTCAAACGAAAGGAAATACTAAGGGCATCAAATAAAACTACTTTTCGCTGCGAAATTCCTCTTAGTTCCTGAGAAAATGATGATTATGGAGGATCGATTATGGAAATTTTAATGCATTTCAATGCAAAATCCATACTAAATCTCAAAATTTCCCAGACATTTATATACTGCTAAATAGCTCTTTAAATTCCCTTTCATTTGAGTATAATAATGTATAATATTGAGTGAAAAAAATTTTTTCGATTTTTTGCAAAAAAGGATGATGTATACACTGTCGTTTTTGCCAAAGAATGGAAAATTTTTGTTTCACTCAATATTATACTCAAACGAAAGGAAATACTAAGGGCATCAAATAAAACTACTTTCGCTGCGAAATTCCTCTTAGTTCCTGAGAAAATGATGATTATGGAGGATCGATTATGGAAATTTTAATGCATTTCAATGCAAAATCCATACTAAATTTCAAAATTTCCCAGACATTTATATACTGCTAAATAGCTCTTTAAATTCCCTTTCATTTGAGTATAATAATGTATAATATTGAGTGAAAAAAATTTTTTCGATTTTTTGCAAAAAAGGATGATGTATACACTGTCGTTTTTGCCAAAAAATGGAAAATTTTTGTTTCACTCAATATTATACTCAAACGAAAGGAAATACTAAGGGCATCAAATAAAACTACTTTTCGCTGCGAAATTCCTCTTAGTTCCTGAGAAAATGATGATTATGGAGGATCGATTATGGAAATTTTAATGCATTTCAATGCAAAATCCATACTAAATCTCAAAATTTCCCAGACATTTATATACTGCTAAATAGCTCTTTAAATTCCCTTTCATTTGAGTATAATAATGTATAATATTGAGTGAAAAAAATTTTTTCGATTTTTTGCAAAAAAGGATGATGTATACACTGTCGTTTTTGCCAAAAAATGGAAAATTTTTGTTTCACTCAATATTATACTCAAACGAAAGGAAATACTAAGGGCATCAAATAAAACTTCTTTTCGCTGCGAAATTCCTCTTAGTTCCTGAGAAAATGATGATTATGGAGGATCGATTATGGAAATTTTAATGCATTTCAATGCAAAATCCATACTAAATCTCAAAATTTCCCAGACATTTATATACTGCTAAATAGCTCTTTAAATTCCCTTTTATTTGAGTATAATAATGTATAATATTGAGTGAAACAATTTTTTTCGATTTTTTGCAAAAAAGGATGATGTATACACTGTCGTTTTTGCCAAAGAATGGAAAATTTTTGTTTCACTCAATATTATACTCAAACGAAAGGAAATACTAAGGGCATCAAATAAAACTACTTTTCGCTGCGAAATTCCTCTTAGTTCCTGAGAAAATGATGATTATGGAGGATCGATTATGGAAATTTTAATGCATTTCAATGCAAAATCCATACTAAATCTCAAAATTTCCCAGACATTTATATACTGCTAAATAGCTCTTTAAATTCCCTTTCATTTGAGTATAATAATGTATAATATTGAGTGAAAAAAATTTTTTCGATTTTTTGCAAAAAAGGATGATGTATACACTGTCGTTTTTGCCAAAAAATGGAAAATTTTTGTTTCACTCAATATTATACTCAAACGAAAGGAAATACTAAGGGCATCAAATAAAACTACTTTTCGCTGCGAAATTCCTCTTAGTTCCTGAGAAAATGATGATTATGGAGGATCGATTATGGAAATTTTAATGCATTTCAATGCAAAATCCATACTAAATCTCAAAATTTCCCAGACATTTATATACTGCTAAATAGCTCTTTAAATTCCCTTTCATTTGAGTATAATAATGTATAATATTGAGTGAAAAAAATTTTTTCGATTTTTTGCAAAAAAGGATGATGTATCGTTTTTGCCAAAGAATGGAAAATTTTTGTTTCACTCAATATTATACTCAAACGAAAGGAAATACTAAGGGCATCAAATAAAACTACTTTCGCTGCGAAATTCCTCTTAGTTCCTGAGAAAATGATGATTATGGAGGATCGATTATGGAAATTTTAATGCATTTCAATGCAAAATCCATACTAAATTTCAAAATTTCCCAGACATTTATATACTGCTAAATAGCTCTTTAAATTCCCTTTCATTTGAGTATAATAATGTATAATATTGAGTGAAAAAAATTTTTTCGATTTTTTGCAAAAAAGGATGATGTATAACACTGTCGTTTTTGCCAAAAAATGGAAAATTTTTGTTTCACTCAATATTATACTCAAACGAAAGGAAATACTAAGGGCATCAAATAAAACTACTTTTCGCTGCGAAATTCCTCTTAGTTCCTGAGAAAATGATGATTATGGAGGATCGATTATGGAAATTTTAATGCATTTCAATGCAAAATCCATACTAAATCTCAAAATTTCCCAGACATTTATATACTGCTAAATAGCTCTTTGAATTCCCTTTCATTTGAGTATAATAATGTATATTGAGTGAAAAAAATTTTTTCGATTTTTTGCAAAAAAGGATGATGTATACACTGTCGTTTTTGCCAAAGAATGGAAAATTTTTGTTTCACTCAATATTATACTCAAACGAAAGGAAATACTAAGGGTATCAAATAAAACTACTTTCGCTGCGAAATTCCTCTTAGTTCCTGAGAAAATGATGATTATGGAGGATCGATTATGGAAATTTTAATGCATTTCAATGCAAAATCCATACTAAATCTCAAAATTTCCCAGACATTTATATACTGCTAAATAGCTCTTTAAATTCCCTTTCATTTGAGAATAATAATGTATAATATTGAGTGAAAAAAATTTTTTCGATTTTTTGCAAAAAAGGATGATGTATACACTGTCGTTTTTGCCAAAAAATGGAAAATTTTAGTTTCACTCAATATTATACTCAAACGAAAGGAAATACTAAGGGCATCAAATAAAACTACTTTTCGCTGCGAAATTCCTCTTAGTTCCTGAGAAAATGATGATTATGGAGGATCGATTATGGAAATTTTAATGCATTTCAATGCAAAATCCATACTAAATCTCAAAATTTCCCAGACATTTATATACTGCTAAATAGCTCTTTAAATTCCCTTTCATTTGAGTATAATAATGTATAATATTGAGTGAAAAAAATTTTTTCGATTTTTTGCAAAAAAGGATGATGTATACACTGTCGTTTTTGCCAAAGAATGGAAAATTTTTGTTTCACTCAATATTATACTCAAACGAAAGGAAATACTAAGTGCATCAAATAAAACTACTTTTCGCTGCGAAATTCCTCTTAGTTCCTGAGAAAATGATGATGTATACACTGTCGTTTTTGCCAAAAAATGGAAAATTTTTGTTTCACTCAATATTATACTCAAACGAAAGGAAATACTAAGGGCATCAAATAAAACTACTTTTCGCTGCGAAATTCCTCTTAGTTCCTGAGAAAATGATGATTATGGAGGATCGATTATGGAAATTTTAATGCATTTCAATGCAAAATCCATACTAAATCTCAAAATTTCCCAGACATTTATATACTGCTAAATAGCTCTTTAAATTCCCTTTCATTTGAGTATAATAATGTATAATATTGAGTGAAAAAAATTTTTTCGATTTTTTGCAAAAAAGGATGATGTATACACTGTCGTTTTTGCCAAAAAATGGAAAATTTTTGTTTCACTCAATATTATACTCAAACGAAAGGAAATACTAAGGGCATCAAATAAAACTACTTTTCGCTGCGAAATTCCTCTTAGTTCCTGAGAAAATTATGATTATGGAGGATCGATTATGGAAATTTTAATGCATTTCAATGCAAAATCCATACTAAATCTCAAAATTTCCCAGACATTTATATACTGCTAAATAGCTCTTTAAATTCCCTTTCATTTGAGTATAATAATGTATAATATTGAGTGAAAAAAATTTTTTAGATTTTTTGCAAAAAAGGATGATGTATATACACTGTCGTTTTTGCCAAAAAATGGAAAATTTTTGTTTCACTCAATATTATACTCAAACGAAAGGAAATACTAAGGGCATCAAATAAAACTACTTTCGCTGCGAAATTCCTCTTAGTTCCTGAGAAAATGATGATTATGGAGGATCGATTATGGAAATTTTAATGCATTTCAATACAAAATCCATACTAAATCTCAAAATTTCCCAGACATTTATATACTGCTAAATAGCTCTTTAAATTCCCTTTCATTTGAGTATAATAATGTATAATATCGAGTGAAAAAAATTTTTTCGATTTTTTGCAAAAAAGGATGATGTATACACTGCCGTTTTTGCCAAAAAATGGAAAATTTTTGTTTCACTCAATATTATACTCAAACGAAAGGAAATACTAAGGGCATCAAATAAAACTACTTTTCGCTGCGAAATTCCTCTTAGTTCCTGAGAAAATGATGATTATGGAGGATCGATTATGGAAATTTTAATGCATTTCAATGCAAAATCCATACTAAATCTCAAAATTTCCCAGACATTTATATACTGCTAAATAGCTCTTTAAATTCCCTTTCATTTGAGTATAATAATGTATAATATTGAGTGAAAAAAATTTTTTCGATTTTTTGCAAAAAAGGATGATGTATACACTGTCGTTTTTGCCAAAAAATGGAAAATTTTTGTTTCACTCAATATTATACTCAAACGAAAGGAAATACTAAGGGCATCAAATAAAACTTCTTTTCGCTGCGAAATTCCTCTTAGTTCCTGAGAAAATGATGATTATGGAGGATCGATTATGGAAATTTTAATGCATTTCAATGCAAAATCCATACTAAATCTCAAAATTTCCCAGACATTTATATACTGCTAAATAGCTCTTTAAATTCCCTTTCATTTGAGTATAATAATGTATAATATTGAGTGAAAAAAATTTTTTCGATTTTTTGCAAAAAAGGATGATGTATATACACTGTCGTTTTTGCCAAAAAATGGAAAATTTTTGTTTCACTCAATATTATACTCAAACGAAAGGAAATACTAAGGGCATCAAATAAAACTACTTTCGCTGCGAAATTCCTCTTAGTTCCTGAGAAAATGATGATTATGGAGGATCGATTATGGAAATTTTAATGCATTTCAATACAAAATCCATACTAAATCTCAAAATTTCCCAGACATTTATATACTGCTAAATAGCTCTTTAAATTCCCTTTCATTTGAGTATAATAATGTATAATATCGAGTGAAAAAAATTTTTTCGATTTTTTGCAAAAAAGGATGATGTATACACTGCCGTTTTTGCCAAAAAATGGAAAATTTTTGTTTCACTCAATATTATACTCAAACGAAAGGAAATACTAAGGGCATCAAATAAAACTACTTTTCGCTGCGAAATTCCTCTTAGTTCCTGAGAAAATGATGATTATGGAGGATCGATTATGGAAATTTTAATGCATTTCAATGCAAAATCCATACTAAATCTCAAAATTTCCCAGACATTTATATACTGCTAAATAGCTCTTTAAATTCCCTTTCATTTGAGTATAATAATGTATAATATTGAGTGAAAAAAATTTTTTCGATTTTTTGCAAAAAAGGATGATGTATACACTGTCGTTTTTGCCAAAAAATGGAAAATTTTTGTTTCACTCAATATTATACTCAAACGAAAGGAAATACTAAGGGCATCAAATAAAACTTCTTTTCGCTGCGAAATTCCTCTTAGTTCCTGAGAAAATGATGATTATGGAGGATCGATTATGGAAATTTTAATGCATTTCAATGCAAAATCCATACTAAATCTCAAAATTTCCCAGACATTTATATACTGCTAAATAGCTCTTTAAATTCCCTTTTATTTGAGTATAATAATGTATAATATTGAGTGAAACAATTTTTTTCGATTTTTTGCAAAAAAGGATGATGTATACACTGTCGTTTTTGCCAAAGAATGGAAAATTTTTGTTTTACTCAATATTATACTCAAACGAAAGGAAATACTAAGGGCATCAAATAAAACTACTTTCGCTGCGAAATTCCTCTTAGTTCCTGAGAAAATGATGATTATGGAGGATCGATTATGGAAATTTTAATGCATTTCAATGCAAAATCCATACTAAATTTCAAAATTTCCCAGACATTTATATACTGCTAAATAGCTCTTTAAATTCCCTTTCATTTGAGTATAATAATGTATAATATTGAGTGAAAAAAATTATTTAGATTTTTTGCAAAAAAGGATGATGTATACACTGTCGTTTTTGCCAAAAAATGGAAAATTTTTGTTTCACTCAATATTATACTCAAACGAAAGGAAATACTAAGGGCATCAAATAAAACTACTTTTCGCTGCGAAATTCCTCTTAGTTCCTGAGAAAATGATGATTATGGAGGATCGATTATGGAAATTTTAATGCATTTCAATGCAAAATCCATACTAAATCTCAAAATTTCCCAGACATTTATATACTGCTAAATAGCTCTTTAAATTTCCTTTCATTTGAGTATAATAATGTATAATATTGAGTGAAAAAAATTTTTTCGATTTTTTGCCAAAAAATGGAAAATTTTTGTTTCACTCAATATTATACTCAAACGAAAGGAAATACTAAGGGCATCAAATAAAACTTCTTTTCGCTGCGAAATTCCTCTTAGTTCCTGAGAAAATGATGATTATGGAGGATCGATTATGGAAATTTTAATGCATTTCAATGCAAAATCCATACTAAATCTCAAAATTTCCCAGAGATTTATATACTGCTAAATAGCTCTTTAAATTCCCTTTTATTTGAGTATAATAATGTATAATATTGAGTGAAACAATTTTTTTCGATTTTTTGCAAAAAAGGATGATGTATACACTGTCGTTTTTGCCAAAGAATGGAAAATTTTTGTTTCACTCAATATTATACTCAAACGAAAGGAAATACTAAGGGCATCAAATAAAACTACTTTTCGCTGCGAAATTCCTCTTAGTTCCTGAGAAAATGATGATTATGGAGGATCGATTATGGAAATTTTAATGCATTTCAATGCAAAATCCATACTAAATCTCAAAATTTCCCAGACATTTATATACTGCTAAATAGCTTTTTAAATTCCCTTTCATTTGAGTATAATAATGTATAATATTGAGTGAAAAAATTTTTTTCGATTTTTTGCAAAAAAGGATGATGTATACACTGTCGTTTTTGCCAAAGAATTGAAAATTTTTGTTTCACTCAATATTATACTCAAACGAAAGGAAATACTAAGGGCATCAAATAAAACTACTTTTCGCTGCGAAATTCCTCTTAGTTCCTGAGAAAATGATGATTATGGAGGATCGATTATGGAAATTTTAATGCATTTCAATGCAAAATCCATACTAAATCTCAAAATTTCCCAGACATTTATATACTGCTAAATAGCTCTTTAAATTCCCTTTCATTTGAGTATAATAATGTATAATATTGAGTGAAAAAAATTTTTTCGATTTTTTGCAAAAAAGGATGTGTATGTCGTTTTTGCCAAAAAATGGAAAATTTTTGTTTCACTCAATATTATAATCAAACGAAAGGAAATACTAAGGGCATCAAATAAAACTACTTTTCGCTGCGAAATTCCTCTTAGTTCCTGAGAAAATTATGATTATGGAGGATCGATTATGGAAATTTTAATGCATTTCAATGCAAAATCCATACTAAATCTCAAAATTTCCCAGACATTTATATACTGCTAAATAGCTCTTTAAATTCCCTTTCATTTGAGTATAATAATGTATAATATTGAGTGAAAAAAATTTTTTCGATTTTTTGCAAAAAAGGATGATGTATACACTGTCGTTTTTGCCAAAAAATGGAAAATTTTTGTTTCACTCAATATTATACTCAAACGAAAGGAAATACTAAGGGCATCAAATAAAACTACTTTTCGCTGCGAAATTCCTCTTAGTTCCTGAGAAAATGATGATTATGGAGGATCGATTATGGAAATTTTAATGCATTTCAATGCAAAATCCATACTAAATCTCAAAATTTCCCAGACATTTATATACTGCTAAATAGCTCTTTAAATTCCCTTTCATTTGAGTATAATAATGTATAATATTGAGTGAAAAAATTTTTTTCGATTTTTTGCAAAAAAGGATGATGTATACACTGTCGTTTTTGCCAAAAAATGGAAAATTTTTGTTTCACTCAATATTATACTCAAACGAAAGGAAATACTAAGGGCATCAAATAAAACTACTTTCGCTGCGAAATTCCTCTTAGTTCCTGAGAAAATGATGATTATGGAGGATCGATTATGGAAATTTTAATGCATTTCAATGCAAAATCCATACTAAATCTCAAAATTTCCCAGACATTTATATACTGCTAAATAGCTCTTTAAATTCCCTTTCATTTGAGTATAATAATGTATAATATTGAGTGAAAAAAATTTTTTCGATTTTTTGCAAAAAAGGATGATGTATACACTGTCGTTTTTGCCAAAAAAATGGAAAATTTTTGTTTCACTCAATATTATACTCAAACGAAAGGAAATACTAAGGGCATCAAATAAAACTACTTTTCGCTGCGAAATTCCTCTTAGTTCCTGAGAAAATGATGATTATGGAGGATCGATTATGGAAATTTTAATGCATTTCAATGCAAAATCCATACTAAATCTCAAAATTTCCCAGACATTTATATACTGCTAAATAGCTCTTTAAATTCCCTTTTATTTGAGTATAATAATGTATAATATTGAGTGAAAAAATTTTTTTCGATTTTTTGCAAAAAAGGATGATGTATACACTGTCGTTTTTGCCAAAGAATGGAAAATTTTTGTTTCACTCAATATTATACTCAAACGAAAGGAAATACTAAGGGCATCAAATAAAACTACTTTTCGCTGCGAAATTCCTCTTAGTTCCTGAGAAAATGATGATTATGGAGGATCGATTATGGAAATTTTAATGCATTTCAATGCAAAATCCATACTAAATCTCAAAATTTCCCAGACATTTATATACTGCTAAATAGCTCTTTAAATTCCCTTTTATTTGAGTATAATAATGTATAATATTGAGTGAAAAAATTTTTTTCGATTTTTTGCAAAAAAGGATGATGTATACACTGTCGTTTTTGCCAAAGAATGGAAAATTTTTGTTTCACTCAATATTATACTCAAACGAAAGGAAATACTAAGGGCATCAAATAAAACTACTTTTCGCTGCGAAATTCCTCTTAGTTCCTGAGAAAATGATGATTATGGAGGATCGATTATGGAAATTTTAATGCATTTCAATGCAAAATCCATACTAAATCTCAAAATTTCCCAGACATTTATATACTGCTAAATAGCTCTTTAAATTCCCTTTCATTTGAGTATAATAATGTATAATATTGAGTGAAAAAAATTTTTTCGATTTTTTGCAAAAAAGGATGATGTATACACTGTCGTTTTTGCCAAAAAATGGAAAATTTTTGTTTCACTCAATATTATACTCAAACGAAAGGAAATATTAAGGGCATCAAATAAAACTACTTTTCGCTGCGAAATTCCTCTTAGTTCCTGAGAAAATTATGATTATGGAGGATCGATTATGGAAATTTTAATGCATTTCAATGCAAAATCCATACTAAATCTCAAAATTTCCCAGACATTTATATACTGCTAAATAGCTCTTTAAATTCCCTTTCATTTGAGTATAATAATGTATAATATTGAGTGAAAAAAATTTTTTCGATTTTTTGCAAAAAAGGATGATGTATACACTGTCGTTTTTGCCAAAAAATGGAAAATTTTTGTTTCACTCAATATTATACTCAAACGAAAGGAAATACTAAGGGCATCAAATAAAACTACTTTTCGCTGCGAAATTCCTCTTAGTTCCTGAGAAAATGATGATTATGGAGGATCGATTATGGAAATTTTAATGCATTTCAATGCAAAATCCATACTAAATCTCAAAATTTCCCAGACATTTATATACTGCTAAATAGCTCTTTAAATTCCCTTTCATTTGAGTATAATAATGTATAATATTGAGTGAAAAATTTTTTTTCGATTTTTTGCAAAAATGGATGATGTATACACTGTCGTTTTTGCCAAAAAATGGAAAATTTTTGTTTCACTCAATATTATACTCAAACGAAAGGAAATACTAAGGGCATCAAATAAAACTACTTTTCGCTGCGAAATTCCTCTTAGTTCCTGAGAAAATGATGATTATGGAGGATCGATTATGGAAATTTTAATGCATTTCAATGCAAAATCCATACTAAATCTCAAAATTTCCCAGACATTTATATACTGCTAAATAGCTCTTTAAATTCCCTTTCATTTGAGTATAATAATGTATAATATTGAGTGAAAAAAATTTTTTCGATTTTTTGCAAAAAAGGATGATGTATACACTGTCGTTTTTGCCAAAAAATGGAAAATTTTTGTTTCACTCAATATTATACTCAAACGAAAGGAAATACTAAGGGCATCAAATAAAACTACTTTTCGCTGCGAAATTCCTCTTAGTTCCTGAGAAAATGATGATTATGGAGGATCGATTATGGAAATTTTAATGCATTTCAATGCAAAATCCATACTAAATCTCAAAATTTCCCAGACATTTATATACTGCTAAATAGCTCTTTAAATTCCCTTTCATTTGAGTATAATAATGTATAATATTGAGTGAAAAAAATTTTTTCGATTTTTTGCAAAACAGGATGTGTATGTCGTTTTTGCCAAAAAATGGAAAATTTTTGTTTCACTCAATATTATAATCAAACGAAAGGAAATACTAAGGGCATCAAATAAAACTACTTTTCGCTGCGAAATTCCTCTTAGTTCCTGAGAAAATGATGATTATGGAGGATCGATTATGGAAATTTTAATGCATTTCAATGCAAAATCCATACTAAATCTCAAAATTTCCCAGACATTTATATACTGCTAAATAGCTCTTTAAATTCCCTTTCATTTGAGTATAATAATGTATAATATTGAGTGAAAAAATTTTTTTCGATTTTTTGCAAAAAAGGATGATGTATACACTGTCGTTTTTGCCAAAAAATGGAAAATTTTTGTTTCACTCAATATTATACTCAAACGAAAGGAAATACTAAGGGCATCAAATAAAACTACTTTCGCTGCGAAATTCCTCTTAGTTCCTGAGAAAATGATGATTATGGAGGATCGATTATGGAAATTTTAATGCATTTCAATGCAAAATCCATACTAAATCTCAAAATTTCCCAGACATTTATATACTGCTAAATAGCTCTTTAAATTCCCTTTCATTTGAGTATAATAATGTATAATATTGAGTGAAAAAAATTTTTTCGATTTTTTGCAAAAAAGGATGATGTATACACTGTCGTTTTTGCCAAAAAAATGGAAAATTTTTGTTTCACTCAATATTATACTCAAACGAAAGGAAATACTAAGGGCATCAAATAAAACTACTTTTCGCTGCGAAATTCCTCTTAGTTCCTGAGAAAATGATGATTATGGAGGATCGATTATGGAAATTTTAATGCATTTCAATGCAAAATCCATACTAAATCTCAAAATTTCCCAGACATTTATATACTGCTAAATAGCTCTTTAAATTCCCTTTTATTTGAGTATAATAATGTATAATATTGAGTGAAAAAATTTTTTTCGATTTTTTGCAAAAAAGGATGATGTATACACTGTCGTTTTTGCCAAAGAATGGAAAATTTTTGTTTCACTCAATATTATACTCAAACGAAAGGAAATACTAAGGGCATCAAATAAAACTACTTTTCGCTGCGAAATTCCTCTTAGTTCCTGAGAAAATGATGATTATGGAGGATCGATTATGGAAATTTTAATGCATTTCAATGCAAAATCCATACTAAATCTCAAAATTTCCCAGACATTTATATACTGCTAAATAGCTCTTTAAATTCCCTTTTATTTGAGTATAATAATGTATAATATTGAGTGAAAAAATTTTTTTCGATTTTTTGCAAAAAAGGATGATGTATACACTGTCGTTTTTGCCAAAGAATGGAAAATTTTTGTTTCACTCAATATTATACTCAAACGAAAGGAAATACTAAGGGCATCAAATAAAACTACTTTTCGCTGCGAAATTCCTCTTAGTTCCTGAGAAAATGATGATTATGGAGGATCGATTATGGAAATTTTAATGCATTTCAATGCAAAATCCATACTAAATCTCAAAATTTCCCAGACATTTATATACTGCTAAATAGCTCTTTAAATTCCCTTTCATTTGAGTATAATAATGTATAATATTGAGTGAAAAAAATTTTTTCGATTTTTTGCAAAAAAGGATGATGTATACACTGTCGTTTTTGCCAAAAAATGGAAAATTTTTGTTTCACTCAATATTATACTCAAACGAAAGGAAATATTAAGGGCATCAAATAAAACTACTTTTCGCTGCGAAATTCCTCTTAGTTCCTGAGAAAATTATGATTATGGAGGATCGATTATGGAAATTTTAATGCATTTCAATGCAAAATCCATACTAAATCTCAAAATTTCCCAGACATTTATATACTGCTAAATAGCTCTTTAAATTCCCTTTCATTTGAGTATAATAATGTATAATATTGAGTGAAAAAAATTTTTTCGATTTTTTGCAAAAAAGGATGATGTATACACTGTCGTTTTTGCCAAAAAATGGAAAATTTTTGTTTCACTCAATATTATACTCAAACGAAAGGAAATACTAAGGGCATCAAATAAAACTACTTTTCGCTGCGAAATTCCTCTTAGTTCCTGAGAAAATGATGATTATGGAGGATCGATTATGGAAATTTTAATGCATTTCAATGCAAAATCCATACTAAATCTCAAAATTTCCCAGACATTTATATACTGCTAAATAGCTCTTTAAATTCCCTTTCATTTGAGTATAATAATGTATAATATTGAGTGAAAAAATTTTTTTCGATTTTTTGCAAAAATGGATGATGTATACACTGTCGTTTTTGCCAAAAAATGGAAAATTTTTGTTTCACTCAATATTATACTCAAACGAAAGGAAATACTAAGGGCATCAAATAAAACTACTTTTCGCTGCGAAATTCCTCTTAGTTCCTGAGAAAATGATGATTATGGAGGATCGATTATGGAAATTTTAATGCATTTCAATGCAAAATCCATACTAAATCTCAAAATTTCCCAGACATTTATATACTGCTAAATAGCTCTTTAAATTCCCTTTCATTTGAGTATAATAATGTATAATATTGAGTGAAAAAAATTTTTTCGATTTTTTGCAAAAAAGGATGATGTATACACTGTCGTTTTTGCCAAAAAATGGAAAATTTTTGTTTCACTCAATATTATACTCAAACGAAAGGAAATACTAAGGGCATCAAATAAAACTACTTTTCGCTGCGAAATTCCTCTTAGTTCCTGAGAAAATGATGATTATGGAGGATCGATTATGGAAATTTTAATGCATTTCAATGCAAAATCCATACTAAATCTCAAAATTTCCCAGACATTTATATACTGCTAAATAGCTCTTTAAATTCCCTTTCATTTGAGTATAATAATGTATAATATTGAGTGAAAAAAATTTTTTCGATTTTTTGCAAAAAAGGATGATGTATACACTGTCGTTTTTGCCAAAAAATGGAAAATTTTTGTTTCCCTCAATATTATACTCAAACGAAAGGAAATACTAAGGGCATCAAATAAAACTACTTTTCGCTGCGAAATTCCTCTTAGTTCCTGAGAAAATGATGATTATGGAGGATCGATTATGGAAATTTTAATGCATTTCAATGCAAAATCCATACTAAATCTCAAAATTTCCCAGACATTTATATACTGCTAAATAGCTCTTTAAATTCCCTTTCATTTGAGTATAATAATGTATAATATTGAGTGAAAAAAATTTTTTCGATTTTTTGCAAAAAAGGATGATGTATATATACACTGTCGTTTTTGCCAAAAAATGGAAAATTTTTGTTTCACTCAATATTATACTCAAACGAAAGGAAATACTAAGGGCATCAAATAAAACTACTTTTCGCTGCGAAATTCCTCTTAGTTCCTGAGAAAATGATGATTATGGAGGATCGATTATGGAAATTTTAATGCATTTCAATGCAAAATCCATACTAAATCTAAAAATTTCCCAGACATTTATATACTGCTAAATAGCTCTTTAAATTCCCTTTCATTTGAGTATAATAATGTATAATATTGAGTGAAAAAAATTTTTTCGATTTTTTGCAAAAAAGGATGATGTATACACTGTCGTTTTTGCCAAAAAATGGAAAATTTTTGTTTCACTCAATATTATACTCAAACGAAAGGAAATACTAAGGGCATCAAATAAAACTACTTTTCGCTGCGAAATTCCTCTTAGTTCCTGAGAAAATGATGATTATGGAGGATCGATTATGGAAATTTTAATGCATTTCAATGCAAAATCCATACTAAATCTCAAAATTTCCCAGACATTTATATACTGCTAAATAGCTCTTTAAATTCCCTTTCATTTGAGTATAATAATGTATAATATTGAGTGAAAAAAATTTTTTCGATTTTTTGCAAAAAAGGATGATGTATACACTGTCGTTTTTGCCAAAAAATGGAAAATTTTTGTTTCACTCAATATTATACTCAAACGAAAGGAAATACTAAGGGCATCAAATAAAACTACTTTTCGCTGCGAAATTCCTCTTAGTTCCTGAGAAAATGATGATTATGGAGGATCGATTATGGAAATTTTAATGCATTTCAATGCAAAATCCATACTAAATCTCAAAATTTCCCAGACATTTATATACTGCTAAATAGCTCTTTAAATTCCCTTTCATTTGAGTATAATAATGTATAATATTGAGTGAAAAAATTTTTTTCGATTTTTTGCAAAAAAGGACTGTCGTTTTTGCCAAAAAATGGAAAATTTTTGTTTCACTCAATATTATACTCAAACGAAAGGAAATACTAAGGGCATCAAATAAAACTACTTTTCGCTGCGAAATTCCTCTTAGTTCCTGAGAAAATGATGATTATGGAGGATCGATTATGGAAATTTTAATGCATTTCAATGCAAAATCCATACTAAATCTCAAAATTTCCTAGACATTTATATACTGCTAAATAGCTCTTTAAATTCCCTTTCATTTGAGTATAATAATGTATAATATTGAGTGAAAAAAATTTTTTCGATTTTTTGCAAAAAAGGATGATGTATACACTGTCGTTTTTGCCAAAAAATGGAAAATTTTTGTTTCACTCAATATTATACTCAAACGAAAGGAAATACTAAGGGCATCAAATAAAACTACTTTTCGCTGCGAAATTCCTCTTAGTTCCTGAGAAAATGATGATTATGGAGGATCGATTATGGAAATTTTAATGCATTTCAATGCAAAATCCATACTAAATCTCAAAATTTCCCAGACATTTATATACTGCTAAATAGCTCTTTAAATTCCCTTTCATTTGAGTATAATAATGTATAATATTGAGTGAAAAAAATTTTTTCGATTTTTTGCAAAAAAGGATGATGTATACACTGTCGTTTTTGCCAAAAAATGGAAAATTTTTGTTTCACTCAATATTATACTCAAACGAAAGGAAATACTAAGGGCATCAAATAAAACTACTTTTCGCTGCGAAATTCCTCTTAGTTCCTGAGAAAATGATGATTATGGAGGATCGATTATGGAAATTTTAATGCATTTCAATGCAAAATCCATACTAAATCTCAAAATTTCCCAGACATTTATATACTGCTAAATAGCTCTTTAAATTCCCTTTCATTTGAGTATAATAATGTATAATATTGAGTGAAAAAAATTTTTTCGATTTTTTGCAAAAAAGGATGATGTATACACTGTCGTTTTTGCCTGCGAAATTCCTCTTAGTTCCTGAGAAAATGATGATTATGGAGGATCGATTATGGAAATTTTAATGCATTTCAATGCAAAATCCATACTAAATCTAAAAATTTCCCAGACATTTATATACTGCTAAATAGCTCTTTAAATTCCCTTTCATTTGAGTATAATAATGTATAATATCGAGTGAAAAAAATTTTTTCGATTTTTTGCAAAAAAGGATGATGTATACACTGTCGTTTTTGCCAAAAAATGGACAATTTTTGTTTCACTCAATATTATACTCAAACGAAAGGAAATACTAAGGGCATCAAATAAAACTACTTTTCGCTGCGAAATTCCTCTTAGTTCCTGAGAAAATGATGATTATGGAGGATCGATTATGGAAATTTTAATGCATTTCAATGCAAAATCCATACTAAATCTCAAAATTTCCCAGACATTTATATACTGCTAAATAGCTCTTTAAATTCCCTTTCATTTGAGTATAATAATGTATAATATTGAGTGAAAAAATTTTTTTCGATTTTTTGCAAAAAAGGATGATGTATACACTGTCGTTTTTGCCAAAAAATGGAAAATTTTTGTTTCACTCAATATTATACTCAAACGAAAGGAAATACTAAGGGCATCAAATAAAACTACTTTTCGCTGCGAAATTCCTCTTAGTTCCTGAGAAAATGATGATTATGGAGGATCGATTATGGAAATTTTAATGCATTTCAATGCAAAATCCATACTAAATCTCAAAATTTCCTAGACATTTATATACTGCTAAATAGCTCTTTAAATTCCCTTTCATTTGAGTATAATAATGTATAATATTGAGTGAAAAAAATTTTTTCGATTTTTTGCAAAAAAGGATGATGTATACACTGTCGTTTTTGCCAAAAAATGGAAAATTTTTGTTTCACTCAATATTATACTCAAACGAAAGGAAATACTAAGGGCATCAAATAAAACTACTTTTCGCTGCGAAATTCCTCTTAGTTCCTGAGAAAATGATGATTATGGAGGATCGATTATGGAAATTTTAATGCATTTCAATGCAAAATCCATACTAAATCTCAAAATTTCCCAGACATTTATATACTGCTAAATAGCTCTTTAAATTCCCTTTCATTTGAGTATAATAATGTATAATATTGAGTGAAAAAAATTTTTTCGATTTTTTGCAAAAAAGGATGATGTATACACTGTCGTTTTTGCCAAAAAATGGAAAATTTTTGTTTCACTCAATATTATACTCAAACGAAAGGAAATACTAAGGGCATCAAATAAAACTACTTTTCTCAAAATTTCCCAGACATTTATATACTGCTAAATAGCTCTTTAAATTCCCTTTCATTTGAGTATAATAATGTATAATATTGAGTGAAAAAATTTTTTTCGATTTTTTGCAAAAAAGGATGATGTATACACTGTCGTTTTTGCCAAAAAATGGAAAATTTTTGTTTCACTCAATATTATACTCAAACGAAAGGAAATACTAAGGGCATCAAATAAAACTACTTTTCGCTGCGAAATTCCTCTTAGTTCCTGAGAAAATGATGATTATGGAGGATCGATTATGGAAATTTTAATGCATTTCAATGCAAAATCCATACTAAATCTCAAAATTTCCTAGACATTTATATACTGCTAAATAGCTCTTTAAATTCCCTTTCATTTGAGTATAATAATGTATAATATTGAGTGAAAAAAATTTTTTCGATTTTTTGCAAAAAAGGATGATGTATACACTGTCGTTTTTGCCAAAAAATGGAAAATTTTTGTTTCACTCAATATTATACTCAAACGAAAGGAAATACTAAGGGCATCAAATAAAACTACTTTTCGCTGCGAAATTCCTCTTAGTTCCTGAGAAAATGATGATTATGGAGGATCGATTATGGAAATTTTAATGCATTTCAATGCAAAATCCATACTAAATCTCAAAATTTCCCAGACATTTATATACTGCTAAATAGCTCTTTAAATTCCCTTTCATTTGAGTATAATAATGTATAATATTGAGTGAAAAAAATTTTTTCGATTTTTTGCAAAAAAGGATGATGTATACACTGTCGTTTTTGCCAAAAAATGGAAAATTTTTGTTTCACTCAATATTATACTCAAACGAAAGGAAATACTAAGGGCATCAAATAAAACTACTTTTCGCTGCGAAATTCCTCTTAGTTCCTGAGAAAATGATGATTATGGAGGATCGATTATGGAAATTTTAATGCATTTCAATGCAAAATCCATACTAAATCTCAAAATTTCCCAGACATTTATATACTGCTAAATAGCTCTTTAAATTCCCTTTCATTTGAGTATAATAATGTATAATATTGAGTGAAAAAAATTTTTTCGATTTTTTGCAAAAAAGGATGATGTATACACTGTCGTTTTTGCCTGCGAAATTCCTCTTAGTTCCTGAGAAAATGATGATTATGGAGGATCGATTATGGAAATTTTAATGCATTTCAATGCAAAATCCATACTAAATCTAAAAATTTCCCAGACATTTATATACTGCTAAATAGCTCTTTAAATTCCCTTTCATTTGAGTATAATAATGTATAATATTGAGTGAAAAAAATTTTTTCGATTTTTTGCAAAAAAGGATGATGTATACACTGTCGTTTTTGCCAAAAAATGGACAATTTTTGTTTCACTCAATATTATACTCAAACGAAAGGAAATACTAAGGGCATCAAATAAAACTACTTTCGCTGCGAAATTCCTCTTAGTTCCTGAGAAAATGATGATTATGGAGGATCGATTATGGAAATTTTAATGCATTTCAATGCAAAATCCATACTAAATCTCAAAATTTCCCAGACATTTATATACTGCTAAATAGCTCTTTAAATTCCCTTTCATTTGAGTATAATAATGTATAATATTGAGTGAAAAAATTTTTTCGATTTTTTGCAAAAAAGGATGATGTATACACTGTCGTTTTTGCCAAAAAATGGAAAATTTTTGTTTCACTCAAAATTATACTCAAACGAAAGGAAATACTAAGGGCATCAAATAAAACTACTTTTCGCTGCGAAATTCCTCTTAGTTCCTGAGAAAATGATGATTATGGAGGATCGATTATGGAAATTTTAATGCATTTCAATGCAAAATCCATACTAAATCTCAAAATTTCCCAGACATTTATATACTGCTAAATAGCTCTTTAAATTCCCTTTCATTTGAGTATAATAATGTATAATATCGAGTGAAAAAAATTTTTTCGATTTTTTGCAAAAAAGGATGATGTATACACTGTCGTTTTTGCCAAAAAATGGAAAATTTTTGTTTCACTCAATATTATACTCAAACGAAAGGAAATACTAAGGGCATCAAATAAAACTACTTTTCGCTGCGAAATTCCTCTTAGTTCCTGAGAAAATGATGATTATGGGAGGATCGATTATGGAAATTTTAATGCATTTCAATGCAAAATCCATACTAAATCTCAAAATTTCCCAGACATTTATATACTGCTAAATAGCTCTTTAAATTCCCTTTCATTTGAGTATAATAATGTATAATATTGAGTGAAAAAAATTTTTTCGATTTTTTGCAAAAAAGGATGATGTATACACTGTCGTTTTTGCCAAAGAATGGAAAATTTTTGTTTCACTCAATATTATACTCAAACGAAAGGAAATACTAAGGGCATCAAATAAAACTACTTTCGCTGCGAAATTCCTCTTAGTTCCTGAGAAAATGATGATTATGGAGGATCGATTATGGAAATTTTAATGCATTTCAATGCAAAATCCATACTAAATCTCAAAATTTCCCAGATATTTATATACTGCTAAATAGCTCTTTAAATTCCCTTTCATTTGAGTATAATAATGTATAATATTGAGTGAAAAAAATTTTTTCGATTTTTTGCAAAAAAGGATGATGTATACACTGTCGTTTTTGCCAAAAAATGGAAAATTTTTGTTTCACTCAATATTATACTCAAACGAAAGGAAATACTAAGGGCATCAAATAAAACTACTTTTCGCTGCGAAATTCCTCTTAGTTCCTGAGAAAATGATGATTATGGAGGATCGATTATGGAAATTTTAATGCATTTCAATGCAAAATCCATACTAAATCTCAAAATTTCCCAGACATTTATATACTGCTAAATAGCTCTTTAAATTCCCTTTCATTTGAGTATAATAATGTATAATATTGAGTGAAAAAATTTTTTCGATTTTTTGCAAAAAAGGATGATGTATACACTGTCGTTTTTGCCAAAGAATGGAAAATTTTTGTTTCACTCAATATTATACTCAAACGAAAGGAAATACTAAGGGCATCAAATAAAACTACTTTCGCTGCGAAATTCCTCTTAGTTCCTGAGAAAATGATGATTATGGAGGATCGATTATGGAAATTTTAATGCATTTCAATGCAAAATCCATACTAAATCTCAAAATTTCCCAGACATTTATATACTGCTAAATAGCTCTTTAAATACCCTTTCATTTGAGTATAATAATGTATAATATTGAGTGAAAAAAATTTTTTCGATTTTTTGCAAAAAAGGATGATGTATACACTGTCGTTTTTGCCAAAAAATGGAAAATTTTTGTTTCACTCAATATTATACTCAAGTGAAAGGCAATACTAAGAGCTTCCTACTTTTCACAGCGAAATTCAATGTAGTTTTTGAAATATTGATGATTATGGAGGATCGACAATGGGCGTTAAACTCTTACCGTATTTTTTTTTTATTATTCAATACTTAAGGTTACCTTAAAATTTAGAAATTAAAGCCCTGATAACTATTTATTTGATACGGTATAAATAAAATATATAATATTATAATAAAATATATAATAATGTAATGTTATAATATTATATTTAGTAGTGAAAATCTAAAGCAACAAAGATAATACAACAACAAAGCAACAAAGATAATGAAAATTATTTTTGTATTATTAAGACTTTTTTCGTAACTTGTTATTAACATTCCCGAAAATAAAAAAAATGAAAATGATTTGGAAATCAGTTGTTTAGTATAATTTTGATTATTGATTTTAAACAAAAAAAGCAAAAAGTTGAAATTAATAGAAATAGATCTAAAATGTAATTTTTACAAAAATAAAATCTTGTTAGTGTGAAAACTAAAAATTACCCCCCCCCCCCCCAAAAAAAAAAGAACAAGGGCTGTGTACGCCAACTTATATAGCTTACCATATAAACATAGCTAATATGTATCCTATAAACTGAGAATTTGTGTTGTAAAGGACAATTAAAAATCCCCAATATCACAATTTTCTCAAAATTGTAATTTGTTTTAAAAACAGGTTTATAAATCAACGATTCTAATATTTAAATAACACTATAACTTACCGATATATTTTCTAATGGTATAATCCCTCTAGGCTCCTTATCCGTTGTATATTCGAAGTAATATAAACAATTATCGTTTAATATAAACCATCTACGTTTCCAAGATTTATATCTAACAAATGAAATTAAATAGGAAAAAAAATTATAACAAAGTGTTTTAAATTATATATAAAAAAAACACAAAACACCTACCTCCCTCCCTGTTTCCATAACCAACCCTCTTTATCAGGATTAAAGAATGTATGCATTAAATCGTTGCCATCATCTTGGGGTATTTTAAATGGTTCAGTACGTATTGATTCGTAAAGTGATTCAAGCAGTGTACGAGGCAAATCACCGCCGTTATTAATGCCACGATTCATAGAAATGAATTGTTCAACAGTGGGTTTGTCTTTGACCTGAAAATAACAAATAAAAACCAGTTTGAAGTACGCTATAAGAATGAAGAAGGCAGGCTATTATTGAATTTTGTTGCGTATGCCATTTGCCAGGTATAAAAATCAAGGGTTTATGCCCGTAATTTCAAGCGATAGGTAGACGAAATATTTAGGCACTGTTAGATATCTATTGCTGGAAATTACGGGCATTAGGCTGTGTAAAATATAATCACTTTAAGTTATACAAAATATGATTATAAAAAATAATTACAGAGATTATGAAGAAAATTTTTACTGCATAGCAGAGTTCAGAGTTAATTTTTACTGCAGAACAGAGTTGTAAGACGACACATAAAGGGTGTCCCAAGAAGAACGCAATTTTTAAATCTGGCAACATTCGAAGTGTCATTGTTTGACATTTGAACAATTGTTATTGTTTGCTAGTAGAAGGTACGAGGTTAGTGAAAATGGAGCGCTACACGAATGAACAACGCATTCTCATTGTGAAATTGTTTTACCAAAATGGTGAAAGTTTTGCGGCTACAGTTCGCAAATTGCGATCAATTTGGGGTCACAATAATGCTCCAAAAGAGTCAACTGTAAAGAGATTAATGGATAAATTTGCCGAAACTGGGTCTGTTAGTGATGTAAAGACAACAACGCGCCATCGACCAGGTCGATCGACCGAAAATATCGCAGCTGTACGTGATGATGTCGCTCAAACTCCATCCACCTCAATTCGACACCGAGCTCAGCAAATTGGTGTCTCCAAATCCACTTTGCAGCGAATTTTGACGAAAGATTTGCATCTTCATGCAAACAAAGTTCAATTGACTCAGGAACTGAAGCCAGGTGACCATGGATAGCGAAGGGAGTTCGTTAATTGGGTATTGGAGAGACAACATGAAAATGCTGATTTTGCCGATAAAATCATCTTCAGTGACGAGGCCCATTTTCATCTTGATGGCTTCGTCAATAGGCAGAATTGTCGCATTTGGGGTGAGGAAAATCCTCGAGTGATTCACGAGAAGCAAATGCATCCTCAACGTGTCACTGTGTGGTGTGGTTTTTGGGCTGGAGGAATCATTGGACCTTTTTTTTTATGAAAATGAGGCAGGTCAAGCTCAAACAGTCAATGGTGTTCGGTATCGTGAAATGATAACCAGTTTTTTCTTGCCTAGAATTGAAGAAATGAATGTGGAGGGCATGTGGTTCCAACAAGACGGCGCCACATGTCATACAGCCAGAGAAACAATTCAATTGCTGCATCAGTCATTTCCCGGTCGTGTTATTTCGCGTTTTGGAGATCAGAATTGGCCGCCTAGATCGTGCGATTTAACACCATTAGATTTTTTTCTTTGGGGTTTTTTGAAGTCGATGGTTTACGCGAATAAGCCGACGACGACTCAAGCATTAAAAGAGGAAATTGGACGCTGCATTAATGAAATACCGCAGCATTCATGCAAAACGGTCATTGAAAATTTCATTAAAAGATCGCGTGCATGCCAGCAAAGCCGCGGCGGCCATCTGCACGTTATATTGTTCCATACATAACCTCATTCTGTCTACTTTACGATATAATAAAGTTTCACGATTTTTTTTTTAAATATCTGTGTTTTGTTTAAAATTTAAAAATTGCGTTCTTCTTGGGACACCCTTTATATAGATGGCTTAAACAAAAACTTGCTACGGGGGCGGCTTGAGCCGACAGTTTTTTCTAGAACGACGGCTCTTGTACTAACCAATTTATTAAAGAAACAAATTTGGAAAATAATTTCTTACCCTACAGCCACACGATAAAGTTTTTTACACATTCTGCTTGTCAAAATTCATTTAAATTGATAGCTGTGATGTAGGTTTTAAATTGCGGCTACATATTTGTACAAAAAAAAAAAAAAAAAAACAAAAACTTATTTGTAGAAAAAAAAAAAAAAAAAGTTCAAAAGAAGTGTATTCGGCTGATTTCTTGACCGTAAATTGCCACACTCAACTTGAAAGAGATATTGAAAGCAATTTCGCATCCATTTTAAAAAGTATGAGTGTATTAGTTATAAATTGTGAGTGTATTAAAACTTGATATGCAAAACGGGGTTACCTGATCGTGTAACCCCGAAGTGAAAATATCTGATTTCTTGTTTGTTGTTAAATGTGTAACTGCTCAGCCGGTTAAGCCCGGCGGCGGCGCCTAAAGGATATGTTGAAAAAAAAAAGAGTCGGAAGTAAAGATACTCTTGACAGCCGATGTCTAAAAACAGGATAGGGTCTCAGGCAGAGATGGCTGGGGGGTAGGTTTTACGACGAAATATCTGTTGTTAACATTTTACTTTGGTTATTTAATATGTAAGTTAAAATTATCATTAATTGAATTTGTTAATGTTTTTATAAAAATCATGGTGGATTGAAATTTTTAGGAGAGGAGAGGAAATGTTAATTAAATTAAAAACAAATTTTATTAATTAGCCATTACCAAATTTATTAACAAAAATTTATCTGAAGATCTTTGTTTAAAAAAAAAAATTAACGTCATTTTAAACAAAGTGCTCCAATATCAAACCAAAAACTGGGCGTTGATAGCTCTGTTATAAAGTTAAATTATAATAACTGGAATTTGTTAAAGATGTTTTTTTTATAAAAAATCGTGCCAGATTGATAATTAAGATGAAAATCTATTTATTGTATTTTTTTTTATTTTAGTTGCGTACTTTTTTCTGGCGCCTGTTCTATAATAAATTATTCTCTAAATCAACCATTAAAAAATATGATTTATTAATTTGGTCTGCTTTCTAAACCAGTCTAAAAAATTCCTTTAAATACTTTAAGTACTTTTTTTTAAAAAATTGAAAAATTTGCCAGACTAGAAAGATACAAAAAAGAAAAATACTGAACACAAAATTTTCAATCACATGCCAAGAAAAATTAAGAAATTCCTCAATTAAAAATGTGAGTGTTTTTGCAAAAGTACCAAATTAATTATGGTAACAGACAAGACGAGACAATTGCTTACAAAGAAAATATTAAAAAATACCCAAGAAATATATACAAAAATTTACTTAGAAAAAAATGAGCTATTTAGATATACAGCGCCACCTCGCTTAACGCAACTCTCGATAAACGCAACTCCTCGATTATTGCAACTCGTAAATTGTTTGTATTGTTGACTCAGTTAACGCAACTTTTCAAAAAAAAAAAAACCTCAGTTGTCGCAAGTTTCCTACCAAAAAAATTAGTTTGTGTTTCAATACAAAAATAAAGTGATATTCTTAATAGAGGCATATCGGCAAAATGATTTGCGATGAATATAAAGTGCACAAATTAACAATAACAAGAATTAAAAAATTGAAGCTGCATTGAAGAGATCGAAAATGTTGAAATTACTCCAGCGTTTCCTAAAGTTAAATGTCAGAATGTTATTGATTCTTTTAACATTTGTCTTCAATGGGTCGAGGAAAACAGAATAGCATTAAAAGACATTATGTTTCTCCAAAATCTTAGTGAAATTGCAGTGCAGAAAAATATTTCATGCAATAAAACACAGTCAAAAATTTCTGACTTTTTTAATTGATATTTTTACCATTAAGCTTACAAACTCAATTTGTACATCCGTTGTACATTAGAATGAGTATTTTTCATTTATTATTTGTGTTATTCATGTTATTTTTAATAAAATCAATAAATTTATTTTAAAATGAATGATTTAATTTAAACCGTACAAAATAGAGACTCTGTTATCGCAACAACCTCAGTTTTCGCAACCGCCAAAAATTTCAATTAGTTGCGTTAAGCGAGATTGCACTGTAAATATTAAGTGGCAAAATGCGGTGTTTAAAAGAAAACCAAATATCTAGGAAAATATCTTTTGCACAGTAGTACGGGGGAACATAATTTTGAAATTAATTAATTTAAATAAAGACTTAATAAAAATAACTACACTTATTCTTAAAAAAATTTCCTATAATTGGCAAACCTGGGCTGATACTGTTAAAATTTACTTAAGGGAATATTTTAAAGCTTATTTTTTATTTTCTTTGCTGAATTATGTCATTCGAAAAATCGAACAGTGGACAAAAAATTATTAAATATCTACACAGAAAGATTTTAGTTTCTTATAATTTGAAATTTTTTACATGTAAATTTTTTATTCATATATTTATATTTTTAATTGTTAGTTATGAACATTTTTTATAACAATTTTAATTTATAAATATTTTTATTTTAACTCAGAAAAAATTATTTCAATTATTAATTTTTACTTAACCTTTAAAATTATCATTTTCGGGTACTAAACTAAATAAAATAGTAATAAATTTAACCAATTATGTAATTGAAATTCTTGTTTATTGAAACGTGAATTGGATATCACAAAAGCAAAATCTTAATTTTTGTCAAATGTTAGATTTTAAATAATTTTCTATTCTTTAATTTAAATTTTTCAATAATATTTCATTGAAGGCAGGTCATTAATATAACCAAAAGCAAAGAGTGTATTTCGAATTTTATATATAAATAAAATACTTTGAATAAAATACTAAAAAAGCATAGCATGACGCAGTTTATACTATGTATCACAATGTGTAGGGTACTTAATGGTTCGACAGTGTAAATGTGATGTATGTTTTCGCAGGGAAGGAGAAGATCTATTAGATGGTGCGAATAATATAATAAGCACACTTTTTGTCTTTGTATGGTTTATTTTTTTTTTTTAACTAAATAGAGACAAAAATAAACATTTTTGGCACACGCTGATTTTGTATAAATACCAATGAGAAAAAAAAGTTTAAACATATCTAGAAATGAAATACAGTTACTAATGAAATTAAATTTCGAAAGTTTTCAACTAAAAGTTTACGCTTAAAATAGGATAATTCATATTTACTGAAAATTCAACTAAACAAATAATGATATTGGAATTGAATGTGAAAACATGATACGGAAAACTGCAATGTCTTAATAAATTTAGTTTTCTTTACTTTTTCGAAAAACTTGAAGAAAATAAAGGTATATACTTTTTTAAATTCAACCCTGCCTGGGCAACAATTACAATTCATTTGTTGCAAGGAATATTTTCTTAATATTGATTAAAAAAATCTATATTACACATTTTCATTTATTTAAGGTATAATAAATTTCATAATAAAATTTATAATTTTTATGTCCTGGGAGCCCATAGGTTCATCTTAATGAAAATTTCGAAAAATTTTGTAAATTTCAATAAAATTATCATATTTTGAAATAACACATCAATGTTGAAATTAAATGTCTAAAATTTTATGGAATGATATATTATTCGTTCATGAAATTTTTCCTAAATGAATACAAAACTTATGATTTTTTTATTCATGAAGAGAATTTTCAGAAAAAAGTTACTAGATATAAGCCGAATACAAATGCATTTTCAGGACAGTCTTTTAATAATAAAATTTACTTTCGAACTCTAGCTGTGTTTAGTAATTTTCATTGGTAACTTGAATTGAAATCAGCTATCAACTGATATAGAAAGACATATGTTCGAATCTTGCTTGTTAAAGTTTAGTCAAACTGTTAGATAAGAAAATTTCCTTCAAATAAGGCAACTTTAAATTTTTGTTTAAACTAAAATATATATACATATATACTTTCAATTATAAGAGTAACTGTATGTGTAGATTTAATGTTTATAATATACATATTTCGTTTTTGTTTTGCTTTTCCCATTTAACTCTTAAGGGAAAAATAAATTAAATACGAATTGTTGTCAGTTCGAAAAAATGGGAGGAAAAACTGTTGTATTGTTTAAATAAATGTTGTCTATATGGTACTTACCGATGGATTATGTAATGATGTATTTAACATAATAATGGCAAAACTTAAAACATAACAGGTATCGGTATTGGTAAATATATCGGGATTTAAATGACAATAACGTTGGGCAAAACATTCCATCATACGATCAATTTTTTGAGCTTCACCAGGTAAACGAAATGACCATAAAAATTGTCTAGAGAAAAAATTAAAAAATACAATTAATATTCGATTATAATTATGTTAACAAAAAATAAATCTCACCTTAAAGCTTGTACCAATATTAAATTTGTAAAATCATGTAAAGCCACAAAGGCTTTTAGAACATCCTTATTAAAATCATTATTTTCACCCAAATAATCACCTGAAAAGGTGACAAAGAAGACAAAAATATATATTAAGTAATTAAAATATAAAAAAGTTAACATAGAACTTAAATAATTTTACCAACTTCATATACAAAATTTGTATTTTCTCAAAAAGAGCTTTTTTTAAATCAATAATGCTTAATCTTTTTGTTACTTTTAAATATTTGAAATAAAAATCTTAATTTGAGAAATTTTAACTAAAGTAGAAAGTTTAAATATTATTTTTGATTTTTTAATTGCATGTCCCTGCTTGGGCGCTAATTAAAATACTAACTGAATTTTTAAAAAATTTTTTATATTTGTTTGTGCTAGACGAATTTTACTTTGGTTCTCTGAACACACATAATATCTTTTTTAGATTAATCCTTAAATCTGTGAAAAACTAGATTTGGACATAAAGAAATATTAATAAAATTACAACTAAATTAAAGTGTTAAGTCCGAAGTTGAGAAAACACCTAATGCCTTAAGAAAAACTAAACCCTTTTTAATAACTTTTTTAATTCCATGTCCTAGGCTGGGTGCCAATTAAGTGTTAAAGAAACTGATATATTTCCCTTCGGCAGCATTTTTACCAATTACAAAGTATACACTTAATTCACTTCCAAATAGATGTTTAAATAACTTAAAAGGATATTAAGTTTCCAAAAAAAAGCCCCAAAGTATTAGGTAAGAAATTGTAAAAACCTAAGCGAATACTTTTAAAATGTCAGCTATAAATTGTGTAAAGGCCTAGGTTATGATGATTTGGCTGCCTTGTTTTATTTATTTATTCCTTGTTTGGCATTTCCATTCAAATATCATTTAAGTATTTCGTTTGTTTATTTATTTAGTGTATTTTTTTTCAATTTCAATTGTTTAGTTTATATTTGGCCTTGTCATTTCATTTGTTTATTTGATTTGCCAAAAATGCTTTTGTTTTTGAAATATATTTTAAAATCAGTAGATATTTATGCATATGGGATTTAAGAGTAGGCATTCTTAGTATTATTTTATTTAGTGTTATTTAAATACAATTAGTTTTATACTTATTGATCAATGAAAAGTGTTATTTATTCAGAATAAAGAATAAAGAAAAAAAAAAAGAAATTGTGAATGCATATTATGATATAAACTTACCAATTGCTGTTTTATTAAGACCTTCACCTTTGTACAGGAAATGTGCAACATCTTGTGGATCGTGTCGTAATAAACGATTTTCTACTAAATATTCGATACCTGTAAAGAGGAAATCAGTAATAGTTGGTAAATAGTTAATTTTTAAAATCTGAGTTAATAAAATTTAGGTCTGATATACTAAAAAAGTTTTTCTCTTTCTGCAGTTTGGTATTAAAAATAAACAAAAACAGAAGGGTGAAAACCTAAATCGTACTGTAAGGCTTAATCAAAGTTTGAACCAATCAATTATTTTGTGAATTCCATTGCGCTTCTTAACTTGTAACACCATTTGGTTTCTATTAAAAATCTCATGAGCTATCACACACGAGAACTAATTGTGCTGGCATAACATGCCAGCTTGTTAGCAAGAGGGGCGTAGAGAATGGCTTTTTGGTGGCGTAAAGTTTCAACCAGCTTCTACCCTGCATTAGCAGCACAAAACCAATACATGCACATTTTTAAAAAACGCCAAATGTTAAATGAATACAAAAAACACTAACACTTGTGTGTGTTGACTCCATGAGTCTAAATATATTTTCTAATTAAGGAGTCTGCCATAATAGCAATATTATATTTAAAAAAAGGTATTTAACTCGCGTATTAAGCTTATCCCGAAAGAATCCTGTGGTAGCTTTTGAACAAAAAATAATACAAATGTTACAAATAAGAAATTGTAGTAAATTAAATTTTATATTGAAATAATTCAATTGGTTTTATAAAAATTTGTTATTTAGCAAAATAAAAAGCAGTAGATTAAGGAACACCAAATACATCTTTAAAATAAATTTCAAATAGGTTTAGCAGTTTTCGAGATTTTTTTTGAGCCAAAACTACTTGATTCGTCTAATTGAACCCCTTAATGTTAAAAAAATCTATGGTTTTTTTGATATCTACAGAAGTTAAGCTTTTGTTTAATACAATAGAAGGATGTTTCCAAGATTCTGTAAGAAATCAGAGAATTCTCATTTTTTATTCTAATGTAGAGCGCCCCGGTAGGCTAGTTGGTAGCGTGCTAGCTTATCAGTGCGGGGGTCGTGGGTTCGATTCCCACCAGAGGCTCTGGTCTGTTTTCGCTACAACGAGCCGATAGCCTTCGTTGCTAGTGTTCGGTTAGGGTATAAAGATATAATTTGTAATTATTTGGTTAATAAAATAAATAATAATAATAATATTCTAATGTAATAATTATTTAACGGATTTCGTATTTTATAAAAAATTGTGAAACTTTAGAAAGGCATTTTCTGATTAATGGCTTAAATTTTTTTTCGATTTCTTGAAGGCTCTAAATCAGGGTGCCTCTTGACATCATTATTATGTTTCTAAAAATATATAGAAACATAATAATGATGTTAATGACATTTTGAAATTTTTTAAAAAGGCGATACATTATTAGAAAACAATCATAAATTCAATATCATAATAAATTATCCCGCATATTGATCAAAATGCTTATTGTTATCTTTTATTTTAATACTATAATAAAGAATTTAAAAATAAAAATCTAAATAAAAGAAAATCAAAAACAAACTAATTGTCATGCTTAGCCTAAGGGTTCTATAGATTATCAACATCATTAGTAATAAATAAATTCTAAATATCATAATTTTTATGATATTATCAAAATAAAATTAAAATGAATTTTGACATATGCTCATAATTCCCAAAAAAAAAAATATAAAGAATGAGACGTAAATAATGTGCCCGTACCTGAATGAACAACGACGGAAAAAATAAAAACTATCATAATAAAAATTCTAAGGAGTGGTGGTGGCAGCATACAACTACTAAAATCAAATGTCAACGAACTGTCAAATTTGTCAAAAGATGTTATTTTCCATACTGCTGTTTTCACATATACAAAAATTATAATAAGAAATATGCATGACATGAGTTTTGTTTTTAGTTGGTTATTTCATTTTTTTTCTGCAATATACAATTACATATGGGTGCATTTAGTTTTTGTTACTCTTTTAAAAAGGCGGTTCTTTTTTAAAATTTTGAAAAAAATTTACATGATATTTTTTAATAGGGAGTGTGGCGGTGTTGATGGAAATTTACAGTTATTAAGTTGTTAAATTAATTTCTGAAATTAATGTGATTTTTTTCTGTTTTATATTTTGTAGCATATCAAAATAAATTCAACATTTAATTGCAAAACAACCCTTTATAGTTCATCAATCATAATTTCAATTATAAACAGGAAATCCACACAGTGACTGCAAAAATATTGATTTAAAATTTATATTTAATATTTAATTCAAAAAAAATTCCAGTAAAATTTTTAAAATTTACAATAAAATATAAATAACATTTCTTTTAAAAGATGATTTCTTTAGACAAAATACGATAACAATATTCGAAATTTCATTCAAACTATTATGCTACATCTCCACTTGCACGTTGTGAGCAAATCATGTTGTTTTCACGAAAAAAAATATATATGGGAAAACATGTACAAAACAGTGTTTTGTTTCAAAACACAAGCAAAATACGTTTAGTGGAAACGTAGCCTTACATTAAAATTTGAAACATAATCTCATTGTAAAATTAACGATAAATTCTTAATTTCTATTGCAGCTCAAATAGTACGAACTGCGAATGAAAAATACACATTTTCTAAAGCTGTTTTTTCCGTGTCATTCAATGTTATTTCATTCAAATAAATTGATAATTATTTTATAATAAAATAACACCCAAATATAAAAAATATATAATTTCCAAAAAAAATTTAAAAAGCACAAGATTTCATTCTGAAAAAAACTCCCAATTTCAATGAAAACTCCTAATTTGTTCAGTTATTTATTATTTTATTAGGAGTAATTTCTCTGCGTCGCTACTTTTGTTAGACACTGTATTTACAATTTGCATTATTTTCCCCTCTGTGAAACATTTGTAATGATGTGTAAAGTGTTTTTTATTTGCGAATATTTTTTTCGCATGCGTGTGGTATTTATACTTTATTATTTTCAAAAATTTATTCATTACAAACAACACGATCTATATGAGGGGGAGCGATTTAAAAAAAATCCTTTTTCACATTTCAACATAATGAATTTAATTAATTTGTGGTGTTATATATTATCATCATTACAAAGTGTTTTGTGTTAACATGAGACTAATATTAATTTAAGCTAATTATAATGTAATTTATCATCAACATTTGTCATAAATTAACGGTGATGAAATTAGAATTCATTTGATATTACAATTAAAAATAATGGCGCCCAACGGGGGATCTCAATAAAATAGCATTTTATGCGGATCGAATTAATAAATAACTTTGCATTTATAAAATTAAAGAAAATAGAAGTATGAACAAATTCATACATTCAAAGCAAAAGTTTCATTAAATGAAGAAAAATTGGCTTCTGGTTTAGGTATTACAAAAGTGGTGTAAACGAAAGCAAAGTAACGAAAATTTGTAATTGTTTTCAATGTACATAGAGTATCTTTGACAAAAATAATTGCCAATTTGGATCGTTTAGAGAATTTTCATAATAGTTAAATAGGCTTTCGATTTATTTAATGAAAATTGAATAAACAATTTTCTCAGTATTTCCTAACATTTTTATATATTTCAGTTTCTTAACATTTTTATACAGTTTTTTTATTTTATTTTTTTTTTTTCAAAAATTCCAATTAAGAGAAAAAACATAAATTGTCAAAAAATTCCAATTATATTTTCTATCAATAAAAAACTAAAATTAAGTTTATTAAAAAACATTAATCTTTAAACAAACAATTACATGTTCAATTGCCCATTAAGCTTAAAAAAAATCATACAAAAGAATTTCAATTATTTAAACAAAAAAACTCTTAAGTTAACATACATTTTACACCCATTTAATGTTTTGCAAATACGTTTACACAATCGTGTGTGGTACACTCAGAAAAAAGTGTATATAACACATTAAATAAACAAAAAAAAAAAAATTAGGGCATGTCAGTTATTGTTTTACATATAATTTGTCAATAAAGTTTTTTTTTTTTGCATTACAAACCAACCATAAGGCAGATAATAAAAGAACAAATTATTTTTCAAACTATTATTTATCTTTTTTATTAAATGTGAGATGTTTTTCGATTGATCATGAAAGTTTTTTTAAATGAAACATTATTACAGTGTTAAGCTAGAAACATAATTAAAATTTAAAAAATTTAAAATTCATATTCTTAAAATTTTGTTTCATACCGAAATAAAGCTTAAGACACTTAAGCCAATTATGTTTGGGCCTTTAATTGTAAATATCTCTTATCTGCTCACAAATTTAAGGCAACGATAATCCCCACTTTTATTTATAGAGATCAGATGATAATAAAAAACACGATCGCCACAGTGCTGGCCAAAAATCCCATTCAAATTATACAAATTTTGTAAAGTTTTTATAATAACCACATTAAAAAACTACAATCCTGTCCGGCCTTAGGTCTGAATTGACTCTATTTTAGTTTGATAATAGTTGTAACTTGGGTTATTTCTTAAGGCACATTGATAGGCGAGAGAAAACTGATACGAGAAATCATTCACATTTGAGCTATTTAGAGGTGTTGTTCCTCTATCTCTAGCAGTATACTCTCGTGGATAAATTTGGTTTTACAGGGTGGGTTTTTTCAAGAAAAAAAAAATTGTTTGTCAGTACTATATTTTTTTCTACGGTTAACAATTTTTGCCTGGGTACTCATTAAAAATTCATATGTTTCTTTTTCGTTTTCATATGCACTTTTTGACGTTAGGCGTTTAACTTTGAGCCAGTTTAGACGGTGACTTTATTGCATGCAATTATTGTGTGCAATTTTTGTTTGTTGGCGAACGGGGTAGAGTAGCAAGCGGGGTAACAAAAAATGCACGGTTTTCGTGTATGTTTCTCTTATCTCTCTTTGACACTCATATGTATTCTTCTTTTGTTGCTCATTCACATTTAGTTTTCATGCAATTAAAGTCACCGTATAAATAGACACAACTTTGAAAGTAACTTTGATGCAATCAATTGCATCGCATAAGTTGGCTCCTTGCTGGTTAAAAATATTAAACCGACACAACATCAGCACATAAAAACAGTGGTGGCGCCGACAAGAAAAATGGGTTTACCCAAACAATTTGTTAACAGCACTGAAATATTTTTATTAAGGTTGGTTGTATCTATCAGAGTTGCACACAATTTTTAGTATGAATAAAGAGTCGTTCAGAAATAGTATCAAGATTAGATATTGGATAAACTGTTAATCGACCAGGGTACTAATTCTGAATAATTTGCGCAACTGTAAAGAGATAAAAAATTACTCTCCAACCAATTAAAAACAATGATAATAAATCACTTCACAGTGATAAAAACCATCGAGAATCCGTACCCAAATTAAAATAAGATTAAATTCTCAATTAATCTCATAACACTGCGTTAAGACTTAAAGATTAATAAAGGGAGGTTAAATTTTAAGGACCGATGTTGAATGTAAACCACAACTAAACGTCAAGTTTTTTTCTGCATTTCATTTGACATTTCTCAATTTCAGACTAACTCAATTTGAACCATGGAAAGATACACAATCGAGCAACGCGTTAAAGTTATACAGTATTAGTATGAAAATGGGCGTTCAAATCAAAATGCATTTCGTGCACTTCGTGATTTTTTTGTTCAGCATAATTGATCAAATGTGTCCACAATCGGGCGAATTGTGGGCAAATTTCAGCAAACCGGGTCTGTGAAAACACCTGTGCCTGCTCGCCCAGTTCGTTCTGCGGATAAAGAACTTATTGTGGCCAGGAATTGAGGATATGACCCTGGACGATATGTGTTTTCAAGAGGACGGTGCCACTTGCCACACAGCTAACGTAACAATAGCTCTTTTGCACGACAAATTCAATGGCCAAGTTATCTCACGTGGTGGCGATGTCAATTGGCTGCCAAGATCATGTGATTTAACTCCGTTGGACTTCTTTCTTTGGGGTTATTTGAAAGAAAAGGTGTACGTCGATAAGCCAGCAACCATTCAAGAGCTAAAGGATGAGATAATTCGGCACATTAACGGCATAGAACCTCAATTATGCCTCAGCGTCATCGAAAATTTGGACTATCGAATGGAGATGTGCCGCCGAGGTCGCGGCGGCCATTTGGCCGATATTTTGTTAAATACATAATTGAACCATACCATATTATCGTAATAAAAAGAAATGACAATATTTTCCTAAATAATTTGTGTTTTATTCAAAATCAACATCGGGCTTTAAAATTTAACCACCCTTTATATTAAAAATTAGTTTAACTGCCTAATTTCAGTGCAATCACTCTTTAATAAAATAACTGTTGTGTGTAAATTGGATATAATCCAGTATTCACTAATTAACTTTTCCGAATAAACTGTTTATTTTAGGGTGAAAGAATATGTTCTCTATATTTTGCGACGAAAATTTTTATGTCCAAAGATGGTGCCCAAATATTTTCATTATCCTTCCACGTCCTCTAGCGGAGATATTTGCTACCAACGTCGAAACGTTAACTGGCTAAAATTCTTCAATGGATACCGATTTTTTTAAAATAAAATTTGTTATTTGTTTTCCAAATTCTAATCTCTGTGAATAAAGATTTCAAAAAAAAAAAACTAAAACTCAATTTAAAGAATTTTGTTTTTATTTTTATTCCGTCATTAAACATTTAAAAAAAAAATTCCACTTATAAATTTTTAAATGAATGATAATTAATTTTTTTTTTATTTGTGGTTGTAGCCAAACTTTAATACTGTCTTAGCTTTTTATGGCAAATATATCGGTTCGTAAAGTTGTGTCGTCATTCATATGATAACGCTAATAAATAAGGAAACAATTTTATTTCAAATTCAAAATTCTTTATCAAAATTCAGTCTAAATTATTTCAAAACTCTGCCAATAAATATAACGAGAGTAATATATTGTTGGTGCAAAAAACGCACCAATTATAATCTTAAACACTAACAAAAAACCAAAAAAAAGAAGAAAAATCATAAAAATGTTGGGTCTGTTTTTATTTTGGTTACAGCAAACGAACCTAAATAAAAACCAAATTGAAATGTGGTAAAATAAAATAATAAACGTAAAAACAAAAAATACCAATCAACCAAATATTGAACACCAATTTAATGACAAACAAAACATCAGCACATACTCAATACCAAAGTATGGGGAATTGCCAACCAACAACAATCAACAACGGAACAGAAGAAGTGTTGTTTATTTATCCAAATTTTTGTTTGTTGTCATTGTGATGAAAACAAAAACCACAATAACTTCAATATACACAAACCCCAAAAAATAACCATAAAACTTTGCCATAAGAATTTGTCTATCTGAGTTGTCAGTCTCTCCTTTCGACCGTCCGTCTGTCTGTCTGTTCTGTCGTTCAAATAAATGTTTGCATTGTTGTCGGAATAATGTACATACTGTGAAAAAATGTACTTATGTACCGTATTATGACGCTCCCAGTAAGATATTTTGTAGGTACACGTTGTTAAATGTAAACTACAAATCTTATGACGTTGGCTTTTGCTATAATTACTTTTATATTTATAGCCGTATTTTGCGAAAAAAAAAATAATTATATAGTTATCATTTCAATTCTTATCGCACTACCAGTTTTGGTTAAAGAGAATGATAGTAGTGTGTTTGTGAGTAAATTTGTGTGTCACATAGTATTTACAAATAACAATTATCATTTTTAAACATAATTATTTGTTGTTATATATTTTATTCAGCCCGACAGAGGTGTAGGCAGGCAAGAGGAAAGATTTTAAAAAGTAACAAAATTTAAAAAAAAAAAAAAACTAGCAAATATCAAACCAGCCCTTAGGTGACAGTTATGAAGAGAAGTATTTTTTATTCGGACGGAGCGAATCGTTTCTACCCTTAGTGTCGGCCCAGAATATGAACTTGACTTGCAACGATTGTTGTTTAGAGATAAAACGCGCCCAAGATAACGACGTACGACGGTGACTGCACAAACCATAGAGTATTTCCTCTATTGAGATTCTTTACTCTCAAGTGTCTCCTATACTTATTAACGCCCAATTTTTTTTTCTTTTTACATTTTTAAAATTTATAACAACAATAAAAATAATTAATTACTCTAATAAAAATCTAGAAACGACCATACTCAGATGGTTTATAGTACGTTGTTCATTCGCGAGTATACAAAGAGAACATAAGAGCCATAAAGTATCGTATGCTAATTTTACTCATCATATGTTTTTTGTTTACAAAAAACTTTTAAAATGCTGCAACTTTGTTAAGAGAATTAGAATAAAAAAACAAGAGAATAAGAAGAAACGTTTTTGAAATAAAATAAATTCTATTTCATAACTGCAACGCTCGGCGCGTTTTAATTGTCAATTTATATGGAAAAATACATCACGTTGTTATTCTGAGCCGACACTTATACTGCGTTTCCACTAAAGTATTTTGAGAATAACAAGCTGTTTTGTTAAAAAATATATATGGAAAAATATGTAGAAAACGGCATTTTGCTTCAAAACACGTTCAGCAGAAACGTAGCATTAACTTGTTATTGTTAGAATTACTCGTTAATGGAGGGATTCATGTAAGGTCTCGTATATCGCACATACTATTTACACCACAATTTATACAGTTTACGAGGATTGCATTTACGATAGAGTATAAAAATACAGAAGGCCTGTCATAAAAAATTTTATTGCTTTAAAAACCTACAATTTGATTAACAATTTTCGATTTAATCTTCTATGCCGATCTAAGTTAATAAAGTTACATTATTTTAAATTAATCTGGCCTCTGGATTCTAATCTCTTCCTATCCTATCTTGATTTTTATCAGAAATAATTTTATTTAAGTACATGTCGCTAAGGAATGTAACTGCTAAACTAACTTTTTTTTATAAGAAATGTAAATTTTTCACTCTCCTAATAAATTTCCAACTTCGATTTTTATCAAAAATAATTTTATTGAAATACATGTCACTAAGGACTATGACTGCTAAAATAATTTTATTTTTTCATAGAAATATAAATTTTTCACATCCCTAAATCAAATTTCCTACTACGCTCTTTAATTTATAGCGTGCGTATTGTTCATTTACCTTACTTTATAACCAACAATTGTCTTCGGCAGATATTTTGTAGCACATTAATATATATTAGAATTTTCTGTTTTGCTATAATTTATTTTAAGTATGTGTAAATTATTGTTTTGTTTTGGAGGAAATTTCACACAAAAGTAATTTAACGATACCATCAGTTTATAGTACAGGACAAATAAATAGGAGCAGTTTAAATAATATAAACATGTCAATGAGTCACCGAGAGAAATTTGTTGCAAGAGTTTTAGTGTGATTTTTCCATAAACTAATTAAGTTATCTTCATAAAGTGAATGAAAAACTTCTAAAATTTAAGAAAAAATCTTAATAATTTTTATAGGTTTATCTAAAACTTCTTCATTGAGTGTATGAATTTTTTAAAAATTAAATAAAATTTTTCTTAAAATTTTATGAAAAAATCTATTAATTTAATGAATAGTTTTAATGGATGAGAGGCTGTCAAAAGCCTATTTGTGGGGACTAACAAGAAAAGTACCTCAACTTAAATACTCCGATTTTAATGAAATTTGGCCATGTGATAGAAACAAATCTAAGATCGACATATATCGGCTTTTGGGCCACTACGTAATTTTAAGGCACATCAAAAAGAGGTTAAAAATAGGTATCCTTTCTTTTTTTAGCTTTTAAAAGTATTAACTAAAAGAATCATAATCAAGTATGGAATCATTGTAAAGGGGTTTTTGAGGGAATTTTGCTGCTATTTTTTTTGGAATTTGGTGTTGTAAATTTTTCAAAAAATTTCGGTAGTGTACTGCTATTGCTGTCAAATTTATTATACCTTATTAAATTTAGCGGAAACGAATTTTTTAGTTTTTTTTATTTTAAATTTTCATAAATTTTTTTCAAAGCCCTTTTTTGCTACTATTTTGGAACAACTTGGCAACCCTATGCTAAACCATAGATATTATTTATCAAACTTAACAAAAAGGCAGACTGTCTGGGCAATAGTGAGTGAAGCCCTCGACTCTTTCATCGACCGTGAACAAGGATAACCTACGCGGTATGTTTGAAAGAAGCTCATGTTGTGAATTTAGAATTTTTTGAATATTGGGAAAATACTCTCGGCTAATGCCAGCCCAAGATATTTATTTCCCTATACAGTGGAGGTCAGGGCTACTCATTTTGTGGAGCATGGGATATGTTTGGAGGAAGCTCAGATTTGAAAGCGGGTTCCAACGTACTCATCCCATTGGCAAATACCCCCTCATTTTTTAGGCGGGATTCCATGCCATGCATGTCAGTGCGACGCAAGTGTATGGTTGGATCCCGTATCTACATTCTTTCTGACTGTCATGCCCTCTGAGGTGTCATCTAGACTGGGCCATGAAGGGTATGAGGGAAACGAAAGGGACGATCGTCTGGCCGAATGGGAGAAACGTTGACACTTCATCGGCCCTAAAGAATTATGTCGATTACTCACGTGGTATGTTTGGAAGACCCTCAGGTTGTAGAATCAGAACTATTTTGATATTGGGAAAATTCTCTTGGCCAACGCTATTCCAATATATATATTTCTTTATTCAGAAGAGGTCATAGCGGCTCTTGGCCCTTAAGAGGAAGGACTAAAGACAAAAGAACTGAAGGACATTGACAGAAATTTTCACGCGACATTGAAATCTCAGCAGTACAAAAAGGGACACTAATGTGTGGAACATATTCTCTGCGAATGTCTTAGGCTTTGTAATAGGGGACTTAGGTTTCTGGGCGACCGTTTCATGTCACTATCCGATATTTGAAATATTTTGCTTAAATCTATTAACAAAACTTATAGTTACACAGCCAACTCATTTCTAAGTGTTAAGAAATTGTGACTCAAAAAAGACTCTAAAATATGATAATTTTAAGAGCGCTCAAATTTTATGGCCATAAATAAAACATAATTGTCCCCTATTTAAAATTTTTTTCCACACTCTAAAATAAATACCAAGTTACTCCTGAATGGCTTAGAAAATTTCAATAACGCTCACATTTACGAGTCCTTAATAAATTTTAAAAGAACGTTCAGAAAAAGACTTAATCGGCAAAGAATCAACACGATCATATTGCTATGATTTCAGAAGATTTGTATGAGTCTTATCGGACTGCCAGTGTACACTAGGTAGAATTCTTGAGAAATTATTTTATGTTATCGCAAATAAGAAAAATATATTTTATTAAAAAACCATCGTTAAAAGTTATTATCATAATTTATAATCATCGGTTAGGGTATCCCGATTATCGGGGTTTGGCGGTTTTAAATTTATTATTTTTTAAATAACAACTTTTTGAAGTTACCTTTTTTTGGATCCATATTAAATTTCTTTCGCCCAATGGACATTTGTTTATCTTTATTGGAATGTTTACAGTCTTCGGGCACATCGAGCGCCTCCATTTCGGAAACCACTTCACATAACTCATCTTTGATTTGCTGGAAATATATAAAAAATAATAAAATTAATATTTTATATTTAATATTTTTAACATAATATTTATCGAACTTCAGTTCCTTAAAAAGATTGAGTAACCAGTCATGCTAGTGTACGGAAATAAAAATTTCCAAAAATTACAAATGTTTAAAGATTATTCAAAAAGTATTTTTAAATATAGGCATATTTTATTAAATTAAAACAATAAACAAATTTAATAGTGAAAAAAAATTAAACAAAAAGTTCAATTAAGTATATTTTTATTATATTGAAAAACAAAAAAAAAAAAAAAAAACAACTGAAAATAAATTTGCAAATTAAATGATTATTTAATACAAACAAATAAGCCAACAAAATGCTGTTAAAGACTTTAAAGAAATAATTTAATTAAAAATTTATATTAAAAGCATGAGAAAAAAAACATGATTTAGTTAGTGGTACCCAACCACATGGCCCACACATTGAGTTTTAATTGAATAAAAAAAAAAATTATATTTCTGGGTGTCTGATCAAAGAGATAGAGATATAATGTAATGTATATTTTTACAGTTTTACGCATTATGGTGGTTAATTATTACAAACAACTTGTATACAAAAAAAAAAATACAACAATTTTTTGACAGTTAATATTAATAAAACTGCAAATTTGTCAAGTGCAAATTATTAAACAAAAAATCACGAGTCAACAATTTTTTTTTTAACAAATTATTGACATGAAATGAATATAATTTTTTTAATTTTATTTAGGAAGTTTTTAATTTGGCATTTTGTTTAAATATTAAAACATTGACACGTTTTTATAAAAAGCGTTGTATGACAAAAAAAAAATACAAACCGGAAAATATCAATTGTCTGTTATTATGTTTTTTTTTATTTTTCGATTTTTCAGTTATATTTTAAATCCATTTTTATATGCAAATCTAAAACCCTCAAGAGGTACTTTTAATTTAAGTTGTATTTCAGTTTTCTTTTTCTCATAGTAACTTGAGTGGCTTCTTTACAATTTTCAAAAAATAAATAAATAAAAAAAAAAATGTATCAACCATGATCTAGATTTTTTATACGTCTCTGTAGTTTAGCATGTATTTGTCAATTTGACAGTTTATTATATAGTGTTACATTATGGATAGTCTGTCTATGGTGACATATTTTTGTAATTTTATACTCTTTTTTACATTAAAATTTTTGTATGACTTCAATATTTTTTTCTTTCATCATTTAAATAAATAAGACGATTAATAGGAAATAAAATGACGATTTGACAAACAGTGATTATTTTAATTTGATTTTTAACCAATTAAGATTGAGGTTAAAATTTTCATGTGGTTAAAATTTTCATGTCTTGTAAAATTTATTCTAAGGTATATGACCCTATTGGTAAGCGTTATGCACAGTTAAAAAAAGGATTAATTGGAAAACTTGTTAATGATTTTATTGCAAAGTCCCCCTGCTCAGGCGCCAAGACACTGGGGTAGAATCTAAGTATTTTAAAAATATTTTAGTAATTTTTTTTTACTGATTGGTGGCATTGCCATACAATTTTACACAGTCGCATTTAAAGTAAAGGACACCACAGGCAGGGCACCTTGGACAGTTAAAAAATTTGAAATCTCAACTCTTCTTTATACCAAATTCGAAGGATATCGGTTTATATTTAAATATAGTTTACTTTAATTTAACTTCGTCATTGGCAAAAGTTTAGCAGTTTTTTGCATACAAATCTTTCCAACCAGGAAGGTTGGCGTGGTAATTCACTTCGAATTGAATGAAATAAGGATATGTTGTAGCGAAACACAGTTAATGAATGCGTTTTTTTTAATGACTTTTACATTTATTAAAGCTACTGCAGCTAATTGAGTATCGGATTGGTCCAAGTGTCAGCTCACGCCCTCGAAAGCATCAGGTGGTGTAAAAAGCGATTACTTTTTAAAAGACTACACCACCTGTAGGGAGCTGATGTCCGAAAAACTAGACCCAAACTGAAAATATGAGATAACGGATAAGATCATACAATCCTACATCCGATATCACCGACAGGTCGTCCAGTAGTTATAAAAGTTTTATGTCGGATGACCTGCAGTGCCGGGCAATCACTATCCTCCGATATGCCACAGCCACGGAATTGTACATCGCGAACTTGTCCGAGTCTGTTATCATGTTTGCCTATCAGCCAGTTACCAGTCAATACGTCCCTACTGAGGAGATATTTAGTAAGCCACAGATCGTATGAGAGCAACGTGAGGGACTCAATATACAATCATATGTAGTCAATTTTATTTTCACGAAAGTAAATATTCTATATTAAAAAGCTTTTCGTTTTTGGTTTCGATTTTCATCACATACTCCAGTGCTTCGAAAAACAAAATTGAAAATCTTAATCAAATTTTATATTGATTAAGATTTTCTGATCTAGAAAAAGTGAACAAACGGGTATTTTATTTTTAGACATTCTTTTAAAATATTTTTTTGTGGATGCACTCAAAAGTTAAACAATCAAGTACCACCTGTTAATAGACTACTGTCAAATTTTGAGCAAGTTCCGTCATTTACTTTGCGTTTAAGGAGGATTTTTCGAGGTCCATAAAATAGCCATTTGTTTCATCAATAATTTCATCGTTGGAGCTAAATCTTTTTCCACCGAGCCATTTCTTTAGGTTTGGAAATAGGAAATAGTCACTGGGGGCTAAATCCGGAGAATAAGGCGAATAAGGGGGCATTTCGTAGTCTACTTAATGGATTTTTGCCATGGACACTAAGCTGTCAGACGATTCCGTTGGTGGTCGATTGTGAGCCATCTTGCGTAAAGCTTTCTCATATCCAAGTGATCGTGTAAAATTGAAATCACTGGCATGTGAGATACCTATGTCTTCCACAATCTATCGCACATTTAATCTCCGATCGGCCAACACCATATCGTGAATTTTTTCAATTGTTTTGTGTGTGGAAACCTCAACTGGGCGTCCAGAACGTTCGGCATCTTCCGTGCTTGTAGGGCCACAACGAAAGTGAGTAAACCACTTTTTTAACATTAAAATTGATGGTGCAGAGTCCCCATAATATTTATCAAGCTTTTCCTTGGTTTGATTGAAGGTTTTCTTTTCGCAAAAAAATAATGTTTAATGAGCACTAGAAATTCGCTTTTTTTCATTTTTAAAAAAATCCAAGAGGTTGTATGTTTTGAACAGCTGTTTAACGCAAAGTAAATGACGGAACTTGCTCAAAATTTGACAGTAGTCTAATAAAAGGTGGTACTTGATGTGAGCAGTGTTGCATTTCATATAACTACGAGGAAAGTTCGAAAAGTCACGAACTTATTGATCAGCCCTGGTAGTCGAAATGAATAATGATTTTAATTTCATCAGCTTGATTAGAACTTTATCCTAAATCTCCTCTAATCCAGTTTGTAACAAATATACTTAATTTATGTTAATAACCATAAAAAAGTTCACATAATTAAAACCGCTTTTCCGCTTGTCTTAAAAGTAACACCAAAATATAAAATCATATCTCAAAAAAAAAAAACTTGTCACAATATTTTAGTATAATTTTTTTTTATAGTAGCATCTTCTTCATAACACTATCATCAGCTTTATAATCATCAACTTCTTAAGTTTCAAAAAGATAAGATACGTTTCTAAAACCAAGTTTTGTACTATGAAATGTGTCGTTTAAATCAATTATACGAATTAGATGTTAAAGCAAGAAAAAAATACCAAAAACCTGTTTAACAAATAATATATAATATCTAAAATGAAGCCTGAATAATAAAAATATCTAAAAGAAGCTACATAAATAGAAGCTACTACGTAGAAAACTATTTAACATGGCATAAGATATGAAGCGATGAGTTATTTTTATACAAATCAAAAAGGCGCTTATTAATAAAACAAGAAGAAGAAGCAGAAAATATTATTTTAACCCGTTAGCAAAATAGAAGATCAATCTCTTTCGGCTATCACGGGAATTAAGAAAGTGAAAAAAGTGGTAGAAAATCGGACAAATTTCATAATAAATCAAATCAAATTTGCATAAAACGAATTAAGAAGTTTGATAAGTCTATGTTTTTACAATTTGCTACTTAAATTTAACTAAATTTTTATTTAAATTATTTAGTTTTAAGGCAAAAAAAAGTTAAAATTTTCTGTGATTACTTATTTTATACTGGTTTACAAAGTTTCCTATTTTTGGCCCGATCAGGGCGGGGGTGAAATGAAAGGGCTAATTAAGACGATTATTTCGTACATAGGTCCCAAGGACGTACCTCCCATAGGGAACCCGTATATCAATTCCCGAGATAAAGCGAACTAAAAGGCTCTACCTATGAAAAGTGGGGCCAAATGTGGACCTAGCCGGGAGTTTTAGGGGTCAATCGACCGGACTTCCGGAGCCGATCATATCGTCCATAGGTACGAAAGACGTACCTCCCATAGGGAGCCCGTAAATCAATTCCCGAGTTAAGGTGAACTAAAAGGCCCTATCTATGAAAAGTGGAGTCAAATGTTTACCTATCCGGGAGTTATAGGGGTCAATCGACAGGTCTACCAGAGCCGAAACTTTCCCTATAACAACCCAAGGAAATACCTCCAGGGGGTATTCCCAAAAACGTGGCGGAAGTTATTGGGCACATAAATGCCCGATCAGGGCGGGGCTGGGGTCAAATGAAAGGGACGATTATTTCTCCCATAGGGAACCCGTAAATCAATCCCCGAGATAAGGCGAACTAAAAGGCCCCACCTATGAAAAGTGGGGTAATTTTTTCAGTTGCCTCATTTCATGGAGATGCCAGATTTGGTAAGTAAGCTTTTGCCGACTTGCCATATTTCATAACAAGAAAAAACGTTTATTAAATTTAAAAAAATTGTTATTCCATCATTTGCAAATTTACATTTAATAGCTATATTTCGTAATGGGTTAAAGACTATTAAATATTAGTGAAGAATTTATCGTTATTTCGTTCTATCAAAAGAATTTAAATTATAACACGCAGCTAAAAGATGGGACATTTTTTTTTTATAAATTTTAAACTGGTTCTAACGTTGTTTTTTTTTTTAAATAGATTTATTTTTATAGATATATTTTTTATAATTGTGTTGATACTTTAAAGTAGTTCTGAGTGCTAATTAAAGGAAATGTTTAGTTTTTTTTTTTAATTCATCTTTTTTCTTTACAATATGACAGAACACAAACCACTTGTTGGCTGTCATGTGTAATTAAGGGAATTTTATAGTAATTGTTTTTTACGGGTTTATTTTTATCACCAGTTTTACATCCTATTAAAAAAAATCGTATATTGTACATACAAGTATTATGTAATTATAAAAGAATTTTTTTTTTTTCAAATTCTAGTTTTGTAAAAAAAATATATATTTATATGATAGAAGTGTTTCTTGCAGTCAATTAAAAAAATAAAGTTTTACGTCATGTTTTTGGTATCGTAAAATTATTAATAAATGTTTTATGCAATATACATTTTGTTTTAGCTTTTTACCATTTTATTTTAAATTTACTTATTTAAAAATTGTAGAAATAATATCCAATATTTATGCACTTCATCATTAAACAATTCAATTTGAAATATTTATGAGCTCATCATTGTTGTCATTACGTACTTTTTTATGATTATAAATCGTTTAAAAAATCCCATCCAATATTAGCTGTCATTTATTTTTAGAATTTTTATATATGCAATCATATAAAATATTTTTCACATTGAAATGTTACAAAAAAAAATTTTAACACAAACAATAAGTAGGGGTAGTCATAAATACTTGACAGTTTCTTAAACAGCTGATTAAAATCAGCTAATTTTATGAAATTTCTTAAAATAAGCTTGTTTTGACTTTGCTAATATACAGATCATTTTTTAATAAAATCTGTATAATATTTTATAAGCAATTGGATTATGATTGGCATAACTCTTTCTTAAGCTTTGAAATTCACTATCTGATTAGTAAAGAGTATTTACGATAATTTTGAATAAAGATGGCTACTCAAGATCAAATACCACACTAATGGTCCATTAATATTGCTGAAATCCATGTTGCAGAATGGAGTTTACTAAAATATGAGAAAATGAGAAAGGAATAAAATCGACTTTGCAGAGTGATTTGCTCAAAGAAGAAAATTAAAACTGCATGAACCTTAATATAAATAATGACAAGCATTAAATTCGGTTTTACCCTTCATCAGGGATGATAAGCGAAAATTCCAATTGGATAACAAACGTCATTAAAAATAATAAAATTTAATAAAAATAGATTTTTTTTTTAATTTTTTCATTTAAATAATTTACCAAATCTTGAAATAAAATGTCATGCTATTCCATTAGCATGATCAAGTTATTTTATACATTTTATTTAGATATTAAATATACTGAAATTTTTATATATCCCGAGATCTCGGTAAATATCAGTTTTAAAAGTGACAAATCCCAAAAAATTTAAAATATTATTCTGGTTTTCATTCCTTAATTACAAATATTTTAAATTTATTAACAAAACTGGCTCTAAAAGAAGGAGTTCCAGTTTGTTATAAAAGATACGGTTGTTTTTTAGGACAAATTTCAAAAAAAATTATCGGTAATAGAAGTGGAAAAGGTTAACTTAGGAGTTTTTTCTCTAGGGCATTTCCAACACCGGATTTGCACAGCCGGTCAGATTCGTGCTGACAACCGAATTTGTTGCCAATCGAATGGTTTAGTTGCAGCAACCGAATTGTTTTTGGTTGTGACTACTGAATTGTTATTAAGGCAACCGAAATACTGTTGTCACAGTCAAATTACTCATGCCTCAATTTGTTTTCTTCGATTTGCTACAAATTCGGATATCGGTTAAAGGAAATGGGTATTATGACCGACTTCCAAGTGGTCATAGTGCCAAAAGGTGTTATGACCTTTTTCATTGGGATTATTTTCCAAATATTGGTTGTTTTATATTATGTATATATAGAAAAGCTTTAGATGGCGAAGCCGGAGTTAGTCATAGCGCGTAAGGAGAAAAAGCTTAAGGCCAAAAAACATTTATCATCAAATCTGGTATGGAACATACCCCAGAGGAGAAACCCCTAAGTCGCGCCGAAGGCAGGCCAACCAAAATCCTTTATTTAGCAAAGTATTTGGTTAAACATAATACAGAATTCGAAAAAGATTCGGTCATAGACTAATAATCCCTATAAGACACATTATTGGACATAATATCAAACCGGAGATTTGGTATATGTCCACTACTATAAATATAGTATAATAAATAATATTTCGGCCATAATTCCATACAGTTTTTCGAGCATAATTTCAAAATCGTACATCGAAATAATGTCCGTTGGGTGTAATGTCCGGCCACACTGTAATGCAGCTTTGAAAATTTAGAGAATGTTAAATTCAGGAGTCCTAAAGTATTTTTTCAATGCAATTTTTAGTTAAAATCTTGATAACAAGTTCTCAAAATTTCGTACGTAAATTTGAATAAATTTATTTAAAACTTTAATCATCTAAAATATTGTATACTTACTCTATTTGTTATCACAACATTTGAATGATGCATATTACGATTATTACGATTTCTTTCAATAACATTACGACAATCATCACATAAACTACCAATATTATTATTAATATAAAGGCCAGCCTTTGTAGAACGCGGTGAGCCCACATTCGTTGAGACACTCATTGAGCGGGGAGCTTTCTTAAATTTCGAAGGTAATGTATAATAAAAACAATTTTCTTTTTCCGCCGCATCTTGCTGTGCACTTTGCTGAGAATTACGTTCATTTTCACTTTGTGAATTTGAAGAATCATCGATAAATTTTAAATCTGAAGAATCCAAAATCAGAGGAGAAGATTCGTTGAGAGGAGAGGTAGGCAGGTTAGAGGTTGCAGTCAGTTCGGGACAATCATCCAAAACACAACCTAAACTATTGGAACGTGCTGTTTTATCAAACGATTTTGGTCTTTTGGCGATAATTTCACCTTTTTCATTTAATATGAGTTCCACGGGGCGGGATACTATTAAAGTTTGAGTAGTTTTAATAGTGGAATTACGTTGAAATTCTGTAGTTTTCTTTATAATATGAGTAGGAGTATTGGGTGTGGCAGGTGTTGTAGGAGTGGTAGCATGATCTGATAAACCCAAACTCCCGGAATCGTTTGATTCCAAGCGTACCATTTCCACATTTTTTCTAACTTCAGTTTCATATACTGTACAGGAGTTGATGGTAGGTTGAACATTATCATAAGGCGAGGGTGGTGCTTCTGATAAAGGCGTTGTAGGCGTGGTTGATTTATAATTACCGATACTCATATATGGATTTAACGAGGGTGATCTAGGAGGCGACGTACATGTTGTAGGTGTAGTAGATTCGGGAGTTATGGTATTGCTGGTGGTATTTGGTGATGAGGGTGGTGTTTGTGATCTTGATTTTGTTGGCATTATCGTACAGCAGCATCTAGCACATAGATTAGCTCTTGATTTGCGTTCATTATCTAATAAATTATCTGTTGAATTAGTGATGATTGGCGATGATGAGTTTGTTATATATTTTTGATCTTTAGAAGATTTGGGTCCCACATAAAATGTGGATGTCGGTAAATCAATACAACTACGTTGATAGTGTTTGTCGACACCGTATATGGAAGATGTGGAAGATTTTTTATTTTTTGGTTGTCTTCGTAACGAAGAAAACCAATTTGATATGGAGGGACGTTTTTGTTGTAATGAAGCCATAATGATTTATAAACACTTCCGGTTTTTATTAATAGCTTTTTTTTTGAACAAGCTTTAGTTTACAAAAGTTTTTTTTAAACAAAGTTTTTTTCTTAATATTATTTTTAATCTTGGTCCGATTTTTTTTCTTTAAGTTTCTGTAATTTCAAAGAAAACATTTTTTTTATAAAAAAAAACATGTCTTTAACATGTTTTACACACTCTCAAAAACAAACAATATTATAAAAGTACTGCAAACCGTAAAACATTATTATGGCCAACCAAACTTAAGCTCTACCAAACTACAACTAAGATTATTTCTAGTTAAGGTGTCTTAACACAATTTCTTTTGATTTCTTTTCTTTTTTGGTAATAAAAAACGTTACCCTTGGGAAGTTTTAATTTTCTTCTTTTTGTTTCGGTTATTTTTAAAATAAAGTCAATGTGTAATATTAAATGTTGAGAATCTTTTACTTTTAAAGTTATAATAACACAAAAATAAAAGAAAAATCTGGCCATAAAATTAGATTTGTTAGTCCCTTGCGTTGTCGTCTATAACTATTTACTAAACACCAACAAAAACAAAAAACTGTCTTGTAAGTGGAAAACAACAAACAAATTACGCTAATGCGTGTTTTGTGTCTTCCTTATGATGAAAGAAAGAAAGAAAAGTGGTATGGCACAAACCCCTTAAGGGTTTAGAAACAACAACGGCAGCAGCAGCAGTAACTTTACTACGGCAACCGCAACAAAGACAACTAAAATTAACATCATTCTACTTCCGTTCTTTTGTTTGTTTTATTGCAAACAACAATCTTAAAAAAGAGGTAGCAAAACAAATAAGAGTTAAAGGTTAATAAACCACCAAAAACCAACAACAATTTAATAGACTTTAATGTTATTTAAATGCAATTTAAGGGTAGAAGTCTGTCTTGAGACTGATCTTAATTATGTTAGTGATTTATGTAGATCAAAGAAATGATCATTAATCTCAAAAAACAGGTAATTTTTTTTATTTGTTTTCCCTAAAGCGCCTTCTAGTACAAATATAGCCAAAGTTTAAGTTTTGACAAGATATGTATTCCAAAAGGCTATATAAAAAAATTTAATGTTCTTGTGCTGCGTTTAAACTGAAAAGTTTATCTAGTAAAAATTAGATTAGCTGTTTAATTTCAGTGCAACCATTATCAGTTAATTGAATTTTATTAGACTAACTCTGAGTAAAAACAAATTTAATGTTGAGGACCGTGAATTATCGATTCGGTGCCGTTCGCAGTAATTGCGATGATCACAAACTTTTTTTGTCCAAAATGGAAGAGCTGAACTTGGCTGACATGTTCAAACCACATGCCACACAGTACGCGAAACAATGCCCCAATTGACAGGAGAGTTCGGTAAACAGTTTATTTCACATTTGGGGCCGGTCAATTGGCCGCCTAGATCGTGCGATTTAACGCCTTTTGTTTAATTTTTCTGAGGCTATGTTAAGGCTCATGTCTATAGGGACAAGCCGGCAATGGTTGACGCATTGGAAGCCAATATTGAAGAATTTATTCGTAAGATAACGGATGCTATGTTGGAGAGAGTATGCCAACAATGCAGCCGCTGACAACATTCACATGAAATCATCTTTAAACATTGAATTATATAGACCATTCACTAAATTGTATGTGTTTTTTTAAATCAAATCAGAAAGCTCTTAAAAAATCACCCATTATATATAATTGACAAACTATATTTTAGCACAGAAATAAAATTTGGGAAATGTGGAAATCTGTGCCTAGAAGGGCGATTGCACGCAGAGAAAAAACATGGTTGCAATATGATCACTGCTACTATATTGTGCTTGCTGCAATCGGGTAATGTTGTCACAACCAACGTATTGGTTTTCTAACCATCAACATGGTCGCTACCACCATTATTTAGTAAATATTTTACTATTTTATGATTGGCACATTCTATTTTATATCATGATTGGCTGTAACCCTACTGTGGTAACAAAAATTCTGACTATGAAAAAAATATGATAATTATACAACGACAAAATGCTGGCAACAATCAATAAATAATTATACAATCAAAGAAAGAAAACTTCTCAAAGTCTATGATTTTTTCCTTAACAATTTTTCTTCAAAAAGTCCTTAATATTAAGTTTTTTTTAGAAAAAACATTTCTAAAGGAAATATTCTTAAATTTAAAGAACTTTTTTCATGGTTTCTAAGAACTTTTCCTTTAAGAAATTTTATTAAATTATAGATCATATAATGAAATCCAGGAATCATAATATGGCTATGAGGGACAATAATATGATAACATTTTGAGCATACTATGATTACTTGCGATCATATTATGTTAAATTCAATATAAAATGTTTATTTAGGAACATAATATGGTAATTTTTTAATCATAATATAAATGTAGGGACCATATTATGGTAAAAATATGGTTATTTTATTATCATAATATGATAACCATGATATAGTAAGATTATCTTTGGCACAACCATAAACCTAAAAATATATGATGCTCTTCGAATATGATTGACCCAACTATGTTTTTTCTTTGCGTGTGGCTTCATTATTTGGGGTAAAATGAAACTGCAAAACAGATCGCTTTTTGGTTTAATCTAATCTAAGCCCCGTGGACTATGCCTATGTGCTTGTCCAACCAATGACCGATCTAAATAATATTTAAAGTTAGTTATTATATATATATATAATTTTGGCAAAATTTTGGGAAGCGGTCCCAATTCTGAAATATAATAAAATAATATAAAGTTTATTTAAGCAAATATCGAAAAGGTGGTCTCATATGGGACTTCAGATTCCATTCTGTTGTCCATCTGTCCGTTTGTCTACGTGAATCTTGTAATCAAACTACAGATTATAGGTATAAAAATATTTGGATAATATTTGGGCAAACCCAATTAAATTTGTTTAGAATCGGTCCCTATTCAAACCAAGTTTTTTTCTAAATTGGTTTAAAGTGATATTTAGACACACAAGACCATATATATCTGGTTTGGCTGTAAATGTTATAGGGACCATAAATCACGTCTCTGAATTTAAAGAAAATCGAATTATATTTTGACCAACACAGAGAAAACAGATTCATTGTGACAACCGAATTCCTTGCCAACTGAATAATTTGGCTGCAGCAACTGAATTACTTGTTTGTGGTTTTCCAATATATCCTGAAATATTTTGCTTTAACCGAAAATCTGTTCTATTTACTGAATTTCTGTTGGTGGTCCCAACCGAACCATTCGGTTGGCAAAAAATTTGATTGTCGCAATGAATCCCTTGTACCGCCATTTGCTTAAATGAACTAATATAAATTTGTATTCGCAAAAATTTGGTAACTCGGACGGCCGGAGAAAATAAAGTAATTCTCAGTCGATGTGTATACTACAGGGTGGGTCAAAGTCTGATATTTTTGGTAGTTAGAAATATCAGCACAAATTCATTAAAGCCTGACCACGTCGTAGTGTGGGGTATAAAAATCTAACAACCAAAACTTGTAAACCATTTTTATATCTTCTTCAAATAGTACCAAATTTTGTATTCACCTTTAAAAATACTAAAACCAATTGTTTTAAATTTACAACAAAATATGTAATTGACCCTTTTCGTTGTAAAATTTCAAAAAGCGGTTTCTTTACAAAAACGACTCCACCTCATTAAGATAAGTAACAATAAAAAAATAACAACCAAAGAAATACCAGAAGTAGTTTTTTTACAGGTAAAACATAATTCTTTGTAAACGCCACTTATACGCCCATATTTGATTAGTATTTCTTCGTTAGTTCTTTTTTCATTTTACGACTCATAATTTTGATTGAGCACTTGTTTGTTTAAAATCAAAATCATAATACCATTATTCTTTATTATTTTTTTTGTTATTACAAAATTCAACAAAAAAAAAACATGTTATTTAGGATTTAACGTTTATATACAAGGTGGGACAATAAGTATTGCCTTATTGGAAAGTTCTGTAATTTTTACATATGGCATCGTATGCTAGTTTCGTTTTGACATTCAGGAAAATTTATAGAGAATAACAATGAATCGCTAAACGTCTCACGAACGTGTGATTTGGAACTCAACAAAAAAAGTGTATGATTTTTTATCAAAAAAGCGCCCATGTCAATAAGCAAAATTCTCGGTTATGGAGGAAGAAAAATAAACGCATAATTCATCAAGCACCAATACACCCTCCCAAAGTTATCGAGTGAGCTCAAAAGCGTCCAAATTTGCATCAAAGCCGACGGCGTATAAACATAATCATTTAAAAATCAAATGACTTTTCACTTTAAACAAATGTTATAGCGAAAGAAAATCAGATGATAGTTTTTGTCCCACCTGCTATAATTTATTCTGCAATTTCTGTTTAATTTTTTATTATGCATTTTTTTCATGTGGAAAATTCATAGCACGTTTTGTTTAACTGCATTTGAATTTCAAGTTTTTTTTTTTTGAGTTGAGTATTCTAAACAAAGTCATTGATTTTCTTAAGCTCTGAATAAGCTTTTAAAATACTTTTGTAAATAAATTACTGGATTTTTATAAAAATTATAAAATTCTTATGTGTAATTAATGTTATTAACATTTTAGAAAGTTTTAAGTTTATTTCAAAGAATTTTGTACTTTGCACTGAACATTAACAACATACATACACAGAATAAAATTACAAAATTCTGTTTGTAATATTGAACATTTTCCATAGAACATTTTTGTAAATATAAAAAAAAATATTTTTTAAAAAGGCACCAACAATGGAATTTGTAAATACAAAAAACTTTTTGTTATTTTTTTTGTAACTTCAATTTTTATTTTCAAAGAATTTTTATATGAATAATAACAATTTACAAACATTTAAAAAAAAAATTGTTAGAAATTGAATGTGAATTTTAACAAATATTTTTAATAACTTAAAATTTTGTGATATTTTTTTCAGTGTACAAAAAAATTACAAAATTCTGTTTGTAATATTAAACAAGTCTCATAGAATATTTTTGTAAATACTTTTTTAACTTAAATTTTTATTTTCAAATAATTTTTATGAAAATAAACAATTAACAAACATTTCAAACAAAGAATTGTTAGAAACCGAATTTGAAGTTAAACAAATATCTTTAATTACTTAGAATTTTCTGATATTTTTTTCAGTGTATAAAAATCACTGAAGCAATTAATTTGAAAAAAAAATAAATCATGTTTCTATGAAAATTTAGAAGTTTTATAAAACAAGTCAAGTGAAACAAATGCATGGTTAAAAATTAAAACATTTGAAGGCAAAATAATCAGTTTAATCTAAATAAAATAACGGTTTTTAGTAAATTTAAAAATACCTAAGTTTATGACGTAAATATAACAAGTTTATATTGCATAGAAAAATATTTTCGCTTTAGGCGTAAAGTTTAAACTAAGCTTAACTAGGGTTAATTAAAGTTTATCTCTTTTTGCTATAACTTTAAATTTGTAAGCAATGATGATTAAACAAAATTGCTGAAAATCATAAATTTAACTAAAGTTTAAACTGAGTTTAACTATAGAAACACAAAGTTTAACTTAAGAATTTTTAATGGTTGAAAAGTGAAGATGTACTACATTTTTTTAAGATCCCAGTAAAACCACACATTACCAAATAATGGGTAAAGTAATGTATAGCCATAGGGGTCGATGGATTACTTTACACCTTACTTCATTGATGAATTTTACAGGCAATGATCCTCAAAGTAATGTATATACCCATTACTTTAGAGGTGATAATGTAAGGGGTTACTTATATGGTTACGAGAATGGAAAAAGTTATGTGTCTAAAAATGGATTTTTGAAAAAGAGGAGTTTTTATTAAAAAAAAATTATTACAAATATTTTATTTAAATTATTTGAAATTAAAAATAATGTGGTCAAGATGGAAATCGAACAAGGGAAATCGGGTTGTCAGCCAAGAACTCTACCCACTGAGCTCTCGACGCATATAGTATTTGATTGCTTTAAACTTTAATAAATTGTTGCGCTTCATTTTTTCGCTAGTGTTGTCAAAGCAAACATACATTACTCTTTTGCTTACAAAAAAACACAAAGTAATGTATCTAAAAATAGATTTTCAATTATTACTTTACATTTATATATCATATATTACGTAATCAATAATGAGTAACTTTATGCTTGCAAATAATGAAAGAGGTAACGAGCTATCATTACAAGGTAACACATGAGAAAATCGCACCCATTACCAAAGTTTTGCTGGGATATTTTTATACCCTCCACCATATATGGCGGTTAAAAAGTTATGAGTGAAAATGTGAAGATACCTCTAAATTTACCATTCAAATTGGTGTATTGTACTACAATTTCCTATTGGCGACTGGTACATAATATATTTTTCCATATTTTTTTCACCAGTCGCTTAGAAATGAATAATATTTTGTATTCACCTCAAAAAATTTTTTTCACCACTAAAATTTTTTTTCAGCACAACACAATTTCTTTTATCTCCATAATTTTTTTACATTATTTGTATAAAAACCAGTACACTCACCAATTTTGCTGATATTACAGGAAATTTTGCTAATTTGAGCCCAGCGGTATTTTTTGCTAATCTTAGCAAAAAATGAAATTTGTGGAAAAATTAGCTGCCGCTACTAAATTTTAGTAAACTTTTTGTAAAGTGGAATTCAAAATCTATTTGCAAGAATATAATTAATATTAGTACAAAATTTAAACATTTTTTTATCGAACATCAAAATTTTATTATTTTATTTATTTATTTTTTCCAAAAAAATATTTTAGACAAAATTAAAAAAAATAAAGGCTTAAAAATTGTAAAAACATAAACGAATTTATCATTTTGTTTTAATTTCTGTTTTGAAAAATATTTTAGACAATGTTTTTTACTTTGAAGGTCAAATTTTAATTGTTTGTAGGGCTGATTTTTAGAACCAAAAAAAACTTTTTATTGCTATTTTAAGTGGATGTCCTACTATTAGACTTGAGTCGGATATATTCACTTCCAAACCATTTTTTTAAAATCTATGTATCATTTTAAGGCAATTTAAGTTTGTAGATGTAAGTTTTAATTAGATAACATTTCCTTTAATATCCACTTTTTAAAATTAGTAATTTTTTTTCTAATTTTAGCAAATCGGTTTTACAAATTTTGTAAAATGATTTCTGAAATTAGCAACAAAAATTTGTTAATATTCTGTTTAAATTCTGTAATTTGTGAAGTGTAAATAGTAAAAAGATTTGCTAAATAATAATTTTTTTTACTAAAAATCAGTACAAAAATAGTAAAGTAGGATTGAAAACCATTTAAAAATTTTTTTACAAACTTTTTTTTCTGAGTGTAGAGGACATTTTTTTAGGATATTGGTGGGGGTGGTATTCAAAGATTCGACACAGCCGAATTTAAACCTTTTTTTACTTGTTTTCTATTATTTCAATATATGTGTCCTGAATTTCTATTTCATTTACTATTTTGAATTGCAAACTCTTGCCGTGTTCTTGTTTTTCTGTTAAAATGTAGGAAAAGTGACAAAGTTGTTGTTTTTGTTGTTGTTTTATACACCCACTTAAAAATCAAATGTATGTTCTTATTTTTTTCAGACTATTATTGCTAAAGGGTTATAGAGATGGGGTTGGTAGTTTTAGATTCCCAAATGACTGAAAAAAAAACACAATTAATGTGAATGCATGAAAATATGGATGCATTAACATAATTTGTGTTGTTTGTTTTTTCCGCATATAAAACACTCAACATAACATTTCCTTTTTAACCATTCTTTCAAATAGTTTTTCTAGTGCATTTTTTTTATAATATGGGACAAATATTTTCCAAACACCTTTACCCCACTTTACAATGGAAATTTGTATAAAAATTTTGTTGAGTTATATAACAGGTTGAGACAGTTGTTTATAAGACCGTCGTTGGTAGAGGTTTAGATGTAATATTTTTTTATTCTTTTTACATATGTATATTTAAAGATTTAGGTTAATTGTGTTGTTAAAAAAATGATCGACTAAAAATGCAAATACATATTTTCATAAAAAAGGTAGCAAAAAAGAACAGCATATATATTTTTTTAAAAAAAGGGAACAACAATACATTGTAATATACTTTTCTTTTCCTCAAGTATTTGTAAGAAAATTTATGGTTTCTTAAAATGTTTCATTTTTATGTTAATTGTGGGTTGTAGTAAAAGTAAATACAAAAAAAAATTAATGATTTTCCCTCCTTCTTTTTCTTGTTATCAATATATTTATTGTTTTGCGATTTATGGTTAATGGATTTTAAAATTTGTTTAAAATTACTACAAATTCTATATATTTCTTTTTTAAAAAAATTGTGTGGGCGAAATTTTTATTTACTTATCAATGCTACAAATCTTTTCATAATCACATTAACGATAATGTTAATCTTAGATTTGGTTCGTATTTTTTTTAAATAAATATTTTCTATTTTATTTATAAATTATTTTTTTTTTTTGAAATTAAATAAATATTTCAATTATATTTGCAGTATTGTTTTTTTTTAAGCACACTCCTTATTATTGGCGTGTGATGTCAGTATAGAATATTTACATTTTCCATAAATTTTATTATTATTTTTACTTTTGTCATATAACCTTGAATTTTCTTTATAATTTATAAATTTTAAGAGAAAAAAATATAATATTTTTGTGGTCATCAAGGTTTTTTTTTTTTAATTTCAATTTTATTTTCTTTTGTAAAAAAAATAAACACTTGTATAAATATAAATAAAATTAAATGTGTTTATTGACTGATCTTAAAAAAAAAAACAATACAATTGAACTTGAAAAATTATATAATAAAAAATAATTACTTTATTTACCAAGTTTATTTTACCTAGAAAACTTAGGTGAATGATCGTGAGTATAAAAGTTAAATATCATTTTAACTTATTCTAGTATGAAAGAACATAATTTCCTTTATCCTGAAGACTTTAATGTAACTGTAGTTTTACACAGGAAACTTGGGTAAAACTTTTTACAAGAAAAATAAATAAATTAATATACGGCATTGCTTGCTATGGAAATATATTGGTTTTATAACTTAAAAATACGGGTTTCGCAACAGATGGCGTATATTTTACACATGGTTTGTGTCTTTAATAACATATGGCATTTTCGAGGAACGCCATAAAAAGAATTTATATTTGCATAGAATCATTACGGGCGATAAAAATGGCCAACCAATCAAATCAGCGCCAAAGCCGAATATCTATGGCGCCAGGGTAATGCTGCTCTGTATTTTAGAGGGGTAACACCTTTAATGACCTGCTGAAATCACAGGGGATCTGTACCGAAAACAATTGATTCGTTTGAAGCGAGCATTGTCCGAAATAGGTCCGGAATATGCGACCAGATATGAAGCCGTTATATTCTATCATGACAACTCTTCAAAACTAGCCCCGTTTGACTGGAATACGCTTCACTTCAAAACAGGGTATCCGAAATTGAAGTAAATCGTTTTTGGCCTCAAAAATTAGAAATTCTTTTGGCGTGGAATCCATATGTTGCTAGAAGATGTGTATATTGTACCACTTTCCACTTCCCACTTCTTTAAGTTATACACCAAATATCTGTTTAAATAATTTTTAATTACAAATAATTACAACACAAGACACAAAATAAAATATATAAAAATGTTTATACACAGAAATAATTTTTTGTAATGAAAAATTTAATAAAAATTCGTCCGGAAAATTTGTGTTGTAATTTTTTGTCATTTTTGTTGTAATTTGTTTGTAAATAAAACTTATTTAAACATAATTAAACGGCTTCAAGTAAATTTAAACAAAATTTGTTTAATTTTTTATTATATTATATATATATTACCTATATATATATTACCTAAGAATTGTTAATAAAAATTTATTTTTTTGTAATTTCTTAGCACCCAAATTGATTACTAAAACTATTTCTTTAGCATTAAAATTAGCTATTGTGGCTAATATATAAATTTGTTAAACTGCCCCAGTATAATAACTTGAGAAATAAAAAATTATGATGCCACATTTCAACACATGCTAACTTCACACACGTTCTAAGATAATAATCATAATTTTCTAAATATGCCACATGAGGAAATTAAACACATTGTTATAATTCAACCTACTTAAAGAAAACTATAAATTAAAAATAATAAAAACAATTTCTAAATTCTATTTAAGAAAAAAAAAAAAGAAATAGAAAAGGAGAATGAAATTAAATTCCTTTAGTTAATAGTACTATAAATCTACAAATGACTATTATAAAAAATTAAAGAATTTCTTTAAAAAAAAATTATATTAATTAAAAGAATGAATGTTAAAAGAAGATTTTTTTTCAGACGTTTAATTATACCCAGTGTCTTCACATGCAATAAAAAGATAGCTAGCAATTGCCAAATCGATTACAGAGAAACTTCAAAATGATGTCAATTGCACTGGAAAACATTTCCTCATTTCATTGGTAAAGCATAGTAAACTGTTTTTTCCCTTGGAAAAATTTCTCTTCAATTTTAATGTCCTTAAATAGTAATTTAAAATGTGAAAGTTAATTTATAAGAAAAAGACACAACCAATTAACCCAAAAAGGTACCTTTTCGCTAGAAAATTTGCGTGAAAAATACTTTCTTTATATGGAGTATGGAGGTGAAACTCGAACAACTTACTATGCTTAAGAAATATTATAGTTTTCTTACAAATACATACAAAAAATTTTATCAAAAATTATTTTTTTTTCTAAAAATAATAAAAATTTAAACTTTCTTCATTTTATTTTAACTAAAATCTGTGTTGTTTTCTTATTGCTGAATAGAAAATTAAAACATAAAATAACAATTTATGGCAGCCATTGGGGCAAGAGCCAATTGCATGTCAACGATATCAAGATATTGCAATAACATTGCTTTGACAATTGCTTGCTATCATTTTTATTGTTTATGAAGCCACCGATTTAAACAATGCTAAAAAAAGATGCACGGATACTATATTATTCTCTGCATTAAGAATTTTGTTTTTATTTTTTGAGGTATATTTAACACAAACAATTTGGTGTGGAATATACATTTTGGCGTAAAATACTATAACCATTTGACGAAAGATTTGGTGAATGTGATCTTATATACATATATCACAAATACTCACTTAAAAAAAGAAGAAGAAAGGAAGAAGAAAGTGTGTGTTTTATGTTATTTTGTGCCTGATGTCAAGAAGTTTCTTTATATTTTTTTTATTTTCTTTTCGGTGGACGCCTTTTTATGTCAGTTTTTTTTTTTTTTGGGAAGCCCATCAACCAACCGACTATTTTAAGCGGATACGTTGAAATATATACAAAGAAAAAAAATCAAAAACAACACAAGCTAGCATTTTGAAATTTTATTTTTAGCATTTTATATACATACTTTAAAAATGCATTTATAGTTTGATGCATTTGTTGCGTTACAATTTCTTGTTTTGTTTATTTGTTTTTAATACCAAATGTTTTTCTTAGGAAGTATGGCCTTTTTCTTTTGCAGAGAGATGATAAAGTTTTGATGAAGTATGTTAGTGTATATTTTTTTATTAAAAAGTTTTGTGTACAAACAACAACAATAATTTTGTTAATCATTTTAAAGTAATTCTTGGGAAAAATTTATGGATTTTTATAAAATAAAGTGTTAATAAATGTTTAAATGAAAATTCTAGGAATTATAAGATGTAAATAAAATAATTAATTTTTATGAAATTTAGTTTATTTTAGAATAGAATATATTAGAAACTTAGTCATATCTATATAATAAAACTTAGGCATTTTTTTGTAGTAAATAAATTTTAGCTTCAATCATTCTCACGCGAAATGAAAATAAACCATCAGCTATACAAAATCCCTTAATAGCATTTTTCCACGGAGCTACATCTTTCATCAAATTGCAAAAGATGTTAACATCTTCCCATAAGAATTATACAGGCCAAAAATTATACTTCTTTCTACATCTACAAAATATGATCCTTTCTTATTTTGTTCCATCTTACATCTTTCGTTATTTTAAGTGTCATCACTAAAAAAATGATAAAAAAAAATCGATTTTCTTTGTGCCGTCACTAGCAAACTGACATTGCAGAAAATAAACAAACAAAATTATTCGACAAAGGAATATGAGCACATGTAAGGATTTCATTCTTATGTCTACCAAAAATTCTTCTTCCAGAATGACCTTTAATATTTCAATGTACTGCATTAAAATTCGGGTTTGTTTTTGCAAAGCAACAACTACTCCAATGATTAATGCTTTCTCTAAATCCATTTTTTATTTTTAACAAAAAATATGCGTCCTTTTCTTTTATTTGTTGACAGCTGAATAAATGGCAGATGAAAACTGTTACCAATGTAAACACTTGTTTCACATTTTCTACATCTTCCACGCGTTTCACAAAGATGTTGTTTAGTGTAAAAAGCCTATAAAGGGTTTTGAAACGCTAGCTAGGATTCATATTTTATGGCCTCCTGAATTGTATGTTTTAACGGCAACCACGGATAGGTTGCTTATTTTTACCCAGATTATTTGTCATTACCCCGAGAAGGTTGATGTCAAATATTATCAAAATTCATCCAGAAGTTCAGAAGTTGAGTGACAATATTAAAACACTTCTAAAAATTCTATACAAAATGCAATATTTTAGCACAGCACTTAAATGTTTTGTTTGGAAAAATTTGAAGTGTGCTAAAATGTTCACTAACAATTTCTGAACTGCTGGACTGATTTATATAATAAACTGCTCAGGAGAATAACAAACAGACCGTAAAAACATACCTTGCCAATTTCGATCCTGACATTGAAATATAATTTCCTTACATTGAAACAGATAGATATATTAACAGCCTAACAACCTAACTATTTAACTGCGTTGAACCAAAATTTCATTCCCCAGTGTAAAAAAATAAATAAAGATTATACTTAGAAACTGACTTCACTAAAACTGATTTAGAAATATTTTTTTTTTTTAAATCGAAAAAATCCAGACAACTTTAAATTATTGAAGAAAAATTATCTAAAAAAGTTTTGCTAGGGCTGAAAATTTAGATCATTATCAATATTTTGAGACACATTTCACGTTTTCCTCGTAATACTTGTCAAAATTATATATCCAACCATGTGGCAGATTTTAAAAAGCATTTTAAGAAGTGTTGCACAAATCGGATCACATAACATATTTATAAAAAAATTAAAATGGCTTATCAAGTATGACCGATAACATTCGTAAAAGTTTTTGGATTGGGTTTAAATTGTTTACCAGAGAGTTTTTAAAACCCTGAATCTGACTTTAGATTTTGAAAACTAAAAATTGCGGATACAATATGACGGATGATTTTTTTTTTAAAAAAGTGATAAAACTTCTTTGTTATTATTTACAAAAAATGGGGATAGTTGTGTACAAATCTTTTAAATTATAAACCAAGAAATTTATGGAGAACGCTAAATACGAATTTGACATAAGATTTTAAAAATTATAAATCGCAAATCCAATATGGCGGATAATTTTTTAAAAAGTAACAGAATTTAATTATTTACCAACAATGGGGGGATAGCTGCATAAAAATTTAACAGCATCAAATGCATAATGGCGGGTCCGTTATGGCAATTGATTTATTAAAAGGAGCTCAATGTTGTCAAGTTAGGAGTTTTTCCCTTTAGATTTTAGGGTTTTCAGTAGTTTAAGAGAATTTAAGGAGATCAACATTTTTTTATTGGTAAATTTGGGTTTCAAAATAAATTTAAGGTATAATTTTACCTTGATATCGATGATTTTGATTAAATTTTTATTTTGACAATATTGATTGCTCTGATTAAAACATAATAAACAATTCTGCACCGTACCATGTGTATGGCTGCATTTGCATTTATGGCTTAGGGAAACAGAAAAATAAACAAATGTCTTTAAATATCAGCTGATATATGATAGACATATGTAATTAATGGAGATTATTTAACACAGCTAGAGTTCATAAGTAAATTTACTTTGCACTTTCCATGATTACAAAAATTATGATTTTTCATTAAGAAAAATGTTCATGATCTTAAACCAAACAAAGAACATCCCAAAAAAAATTTTAATATAATTTTCATAAGATAATCGTCTATACGCAAATGCTGATAACATTTTGGTGTAAATATAAGAAATATTTTGAACTTTTTACATTTTTTGAGCTTAAGGTTGGTTTTTTTTATAAATAAAAATATTATTATTTATTTTTCAATATTTCAATATTGTGTAGCATCTTCAGGAAATAATAATAATTATTAATAATAATTATTATTATAAATAATAATAATAATTAATAAAAAATAATATTTTTATGTATAAAAAAAAACCAACCTTAAGCTCAAAAAATTTAAGAAGTTAAAAATTAAAAAGGTTAAATAAAAGATAAAAATTAAAAAAGGTTAAATAAAAGTTTAAAATAATTATTAGAAATATTGTAAACAAATATCGCCAATTACAAACGCTTCAATTACAAAGCTCTACAACGCTTCAATTACAAAGCACTACAACATATAAAAACTAACATTTTCTTTGTACTTTTAACCACAATAGAAATTTTGATGGTGACATCAAATTCTATACTTATTACTTATTAACTCTCAAAAAATATTCTAAGCTTAACATTTCTTTAAAGAACTGGAAAAATACCCAATTAACTTAATAATCCTGAAATCAGATATATTTTTAACAAGAAAACTTAGATATCACTACTAAGTAAAATAAAAAAAAAAACAAAAAAAAAAAAAATTAGTTTAAATTAGCTTAAAATTACAAAACTAATTTTACTTATTTTAAACATCAAAAATCAATTAGAAGCGCAACATATCAATATTATTAGCTACTGACGTATACAACAATTTTTATAAGTGTAGTTTATTAAAAATACTAAAAAGGTGCTAAGTTAAAATTGATAAAGATTTTCTTTGCGTATTGTTATCTTTACGAATTGATGAATGAAATAATTTAATACATATTCTATAGAATATAATAAAAACAATATATGTTGATGGATGATATTTTGAACTGTTTACAAGTTTAATAAGGTAAATGAACTTAAAATGAAGGTAACAATAATATTATTAAAGTCGGCTTACTTATCTTAAATTATGCTCAATTTAACACTGTACAATACATTTTACTCATTGGTTACGAGGGCGGATCAATAAGACCGTGGCTTTTTGAATGAAACACAGTTTTTTTTGCAAAAAAAAAAACTATTTATCAACATAATCTCCTTAAAGCTCAATACACTTAGTCCAACGTTTCTCCAATTTTTGTATCCCTTCCAAAAAAAATTGGGATTTTTCGAGGTCCATAAAATTGGCATTTGTTTGATCAATAATTTCATCGTTGAAGCTAAATCTCTTTTCACCGAGCCATTTCTTTACGTTTGGAAATAGTAACTGGGGCTAAACCCGGAGAATATGGCGGATGAGGTACCAATTCGTAGCCCAATTCATGGAATTTTACCATTGAGACTACACACCTCACATGATTACATTTATGGTCAATTGAGAGCAAACGCAGCACCCATCTTGCAGACAGCTTTCTTAAATCAAACTGATCACTTAAAATCGAAACCACGCTGAAATATGAAATGCCTATGGCATCAACAATCTCACGCACTTTTACTCTTCGATCGGCCAACGTGGATTTTTTTTGACATTTTCGGGTGTTTTGACCTCAATTGGCCGTCTAGAACGTTTAGCGTCATTTGTACTTGTGCAACCACAACGAAAGTCAGTAAACCACTTTTTTACCATTGAAATCGATGGGGCAGAGTCTCTTTTAGTATATATCAAGCTTTTCCTTGGTTTGATTGACGGTTTTTTTCGCAAAAAATAATGTTTAATGAGCACTCGAAATTCACTTTTTTCCATTAAAAAAAACCACGAGGTTGTATGTTTTGAACAGCTGTTAAACGCAAAGTAAATGACGGAACTTGCTCAAACCAGTAGTGACAGTAGTCTATAAACAGGTGGTACTTGATGGGAGCAGTGATGCATTTCATATAACTACAAGGGAAGTTCGAAAAGTCACGGACTTATTGATCCGCCCTCGTAAATTTAAAAACTAACTTCGCTTTCTTAAAATAACTTTGGATGGTGTTAAATTAAGCTTACTTTTAGATAAGTTAGCCGACCTAAAAGGCTTTGTTATAACAACATTAAAGAAAAGAAAAATATACGTCTATCTAATTTAAAAACAACAACTAAAATCTGAGATTAATTGAATTATAAACAAACCCCCGAAGTAAAATCCATGTACTAATTTCTTAACAAAAGAAAACATAGGGGTGTTACCAAAGTAAACAATGTTAGACAGCGTCACTTATTGACAGAAGCCAGACATAATTAAATATTTCTATATATAACAAAATACCAAATTTTTAATACACTTTTTTTAAACCAATTACCACTAACAAAATTTTACAATTTGTCAAAATCAGTTTTGTAGTTTCCATTTAAAGACGTGTGAAATATTAAACCGTATTTAAGTTAACAAAATAAAAAAATACCAAAAAAAAAATTGTTATTCAATCTACAAGTAGTAAAATATTTTATAAAAAAAACTTATATAAACAACCACCATCAATTTCTTCTAAGGGCTTCGACTTTCACTTTCTTTTTGAATTTGTTGAAAACCAACCTCTCTGATTGCAAATTTATTTACAGTTTGTGACAATTTCTTAAATGTCTAATAAAGCTTGTGAAGACTTATAATATACAACAATATGTGTTGTTGGTGTTTTGAAATTATTAAGTAAATTGTTTGCAGAAAGCAAAAAATACTAAAAAGACAGCCATTGGTTTTAATGTTACAATTGGATCATTTACCCGTAATTAGAATTTAATGTGACAATACAAAAAAAAAAATAAAAGGAAAGGGGATTGACACTTGAGTGGTTCATTAAAAGAAATTGGCAGAAAATAAAAAACAAATATATATACATATGAAAATACCTTATACCTTTTTTAGGTGATATGTTTTGTTATTTTAGTTCCACTAAATCCCTATTATTTATTTTATAATCAATCTGGCATCACCAAATATTAATTTATTTCTTTGCGATGAAAATTTTTCAGATTGTAACATATGTAAAACTTAATGAAAACTTGGCGAGTTCAGAACACTCGCCATTTTTACAGCAATTTTTATTCTGAATTACACTTATTATAGGTTTGGCTGTGCGCAGTGATCGGGAGCTAAAATTTAGTTGGATGCAGGTTGGAAACGACTATTGGTGGTAATAAATATAATAATTTACCTTCAGAATTGAAATCTATCGATAGAATATCAACATTTAAATCTTCCTGTAAGGAACATTTATGTAACGCTTTTGAAACAA